>CEMS01905345.1:27974-56402 GCA_900068915.1 Megacollybia platyphylla | reverse complement strand
ATAGACTCTGTCAAAAATGCCACTACTAGTATGCAGCTGGCAACGCAGGCGTCAATCACTACACACGATGTTAACGTGGACGTTGGATGGGCGCTGTCCCAGAAAGTTATTGACGCATGAACAAGATCACATGATCGTGGCCTCCCCAAAAAACATTCGAGTCATTCGAATCATGGATGATGGCGCAATAAAAATAAGCCCAGAGGCTGTTCAGCCATATTGATCATCCGTCCACTCATGTCGACCGTTCACAACGTTGCACAGAGTGGCTTTGGTGCCGGTACAAATGAATTGTATGATCGGTAAGGCAGGAATGACTTGTAGGCACGGTCCAAGCGTTTTACTGACCACGCAGCTCGCGACCTTCATATCAAGCGCCGGTGCTCTCGCATCTAAGAAAGGCGATCAGAGCTGATTCACCATTCAATATCGTCGAGTCAGTCTGAATTCACTCGTGGGTAGTCATACTGTACTAATGAATAGAATTGGAGCCGGAACTGGTTTATTCACTCGAGCTCTTCTTGGGCATTCAGAATGGCGCTCCGATGTGAAGGAGCTCAAGGCCGTGGAACCAAGCAGCGGAATGCGCGAGGTGTTCTGCAATACTGTGCAAGATCCACGCACATCGATTAGCGATGGCACGTTCGAGTCCACAGGCGTAGAGGACGGCTGGGCCGATGCAATTATTATTGCTCAGGTTGCTGAAACGAACGTACCGAGACGCATTATTGACCTATTGATTAGGCCTTCCATTGGTGCCCCGACTATGATCGTGCCTCAATAGAGTTTGCGCGTATCTTGAAACCGAACGGTGTCCTCATCTGTGTGTGGAATTTGGAGGACAGGTATCACTTCTTTTTAGCTGCTTGGCACAATCATCATCATGTTTAATTTTCAGGAGCAGGGCAAAATGGGTGGCTCAGCTTCGCGATCGTATCGAGAGACATGAAGAAGGGACGCCCCAATACCATCGGGGTTTTTGGCGTCAGGCGTTCAATGCCGTGTCGTACAAGAAATTCTTTGAGGAGCCTGAAGAAAAGGTGTGGTCTTACGAGCTTCCAGCGACACAGGAGATCGCCATCAATAGAGCAATGAGCAAAAGCTATATCAGCATTTTGCCTGACAATGAAAAGCAGCAAGTTCAAACTGATCTCGAAGCCATTGTCCAACGGGGAGATGGTTTAGTGTGGCAGGATGAGAGCAAGGGAATTTTCGAGTATCCTTATGAAACTTTGATGGTCATTGCGAGAAAGAAGTAGAATAGAATTATTCTTGCTATTGATACTACTCCTTTACTTTCCATACGACTTGGCAACCTGCCCATTGGGCGAGGTGTATTGACTATATCCTGAACCAGAATCATAGTATGTTGAGCCATTGGAGTTCTGGTAGTAGTAGGACCCATCACTACACAGATGATATCAATGATTCAACTGAGACAAAGCAAGAGCATACGTGTTGGAATAGTGGTAGCCACTACCATCAGAATACTCACGGCTACAATAATGATTGCCCTATGTGATGCAGCGGGTAAGCTACAGTCTGAAGAGAGAGAGATGTAGTGCCACTTGCCTGTGAGTTCGTGCCACTGTCAGTGACAGTGTAAGAATTGTTGCCGTTGCTGCTGTTGCTGTTGCTGCTATTGCTATCCGACATGGTGGTTGGAAACAAAGAAGGGTTTTGGGCGAATGGCTTCTTTTATAACGCCTCGTGATTATCTAATATACCTCTTCTGGACGCCAGGAAAATCATCGTCTCAGTCAATTTTACATAAAAATCACGTCGCGACGCCTGAAGGTCACGCACAGACCACACATCACGTGCACCGTGTGTGTTATATATAAGACAGTTTGTTGACCGTTGAGTGTAGGCTTTCTTTCCTTCTCCCATCATCTCGTCCACAATCACCTACAAGGTTTGGCTTTTCTTTATCAACACGTAGCGCATACTGATGCCATGTTTCAGTCTATAAGCAATGGCCCCCAAAGTCTGTTTCGCAGTCACGCATACGGAGTCTTCTGACTGTTGTTTAGCCCGCGTCTACTGCTGGAAAGGCCCCAGCTTCTACCGCATCCAAGGCCCCAGCCAAGACTGAAGGCTCTAAAGCTACCAAGAAGACAGCAAGCAAGAGCAAGGCCGCCGCCCCAGCTGATGGCGAAAAGAAGAAGCGCCGCAAGACCCGTAAAGAAACATACAGTTCCTATATCTACAAAGGTATTCTGCACTTGATTCGCGGTCTTATCGATACACATACCCTTCGTCAGTCCTCAAGCAAGTTCACCCCGACACTGGTATCTCCAACAAGGCTATGGCCATTCTCAATTCATTCGTCAATGATATCTTTGAACGCATTGCTACTGAAGCATCTAGTACGTGTTGCTTCGTTTTCTGGATTGCTTATAACTTGTCACGTCAAGAACTTGCCTCGTACTCGAAAAAGTCGACCATCTCCTCCCGCGAAATCCAAACTAGTGTTAGGCTTATTTTGCCTGGTGAACTTGCCAAGCATGCCATTTCTGAGGGCACCAAGTCTGTCACTAGTGAGTCGTTTATGTAAGCTCTTCACTGCAGTTATTGACGGACAATCCAGAATTCTCTGCTGGCACAAAGTAGGCGAAGCGGTGTACTTACTATTGTTATTGTATCGACTCGTTTATGTGTAATCTCAATCTCTTCTGAATTGTGCACTCTGCGTGACTTGAAAAATAAACAACAAACAACAAACTGCTCTTTGACGCGTACCGCGTTATGGCCAGCTTTTCGCCTGCTCCTCGTCGTTCTTCACGCCTCAGAGTCGGCTCTTCTCGCCTCTCAACTCCAGTCAGACCGCTTGAAAAGTTTCCTGACAATGTGTCCTTGCCATCAGTGATGGATGTCGACGAGTCGTCCAGTTCACAGCACTCTTCCTTTCGGTCCAGTGGAGACACCATCTTCGCAAAGTCAGAGCAGTTGACCGTTTCTTTCTATGCAGATTTGCCAGTCGAGGTCTCGCAAATTCTGAACAACGCAGGCAAGTTGACCCGTCCAATCGCTCCAGCTTAATTAACCTTCCAAGATTTTTACAGAGACCCTTATATTGGGGGTATCGACACCTTGACTGGGTTTACTCTTGTTGCCTCAGCTCAGACGTGTTTTGTGTGGCAGCATGCCCAGGTAAGTGCTCTCTATATACGTTGACAGTTGGGTTGACGCGTAAACACAGGCTGTGAAAGCTATTCCTACCTGCTACATATTCGCCTGCCCCACCGACCCCAACAGAATGGGTCCTCCTTTCTATGCACTCTTTCCACACGGTTCTGCTCGCGAACCTGGTCTGCTTCTTGTTTCTACTTCGGGAGAAATTCGTCTCTGGGACAGCATCGGCATTGGGCTTGCAGGGGGGGAACAATATACCACTGCACAATTAGAGCTTGGTTCTAGTGAAGTAACAAATCTGATTCGAGCCGACGTAAGTCAATATGCCTTTACACGCGTCTACTTACTCCTTCATAAGCCGCAAACATTCATCGTGTCCACATCATCCGGACTCTTGTTTCGGTTGATCCTAGCATCAACAGCAGGCAAACAGTATCTAACTCATCATGCCTTTGCCCGGCCTGCCCTTGCAATGTCATTTTCCCGACTGCTTCCCTCCATTTTCTCCACCCCCTCCAGCTCTCTAGAGTCAGGTAACGTCAATTCAGTGGCTCTCGGTCCGAAGACTCTTTCAGGCGGACGTGAAGTCTGGGCTCTCGTTGACACCAGACTTCAAAAATGGGATATGAAGCTAGAAGGCTGGGAAGATCTCCTTCTGGACGAGGATGTCCTCAACGTTGTAAGACGTGCTTTGAGAACCCATCTTCCTGGCGTCGAGGGTGATAACTCGAGATTAGATTTGGAGCTGGTCGACTTGGCTGTCGGAAGCGAGGGTGATCTCTCCGTCCTTGTTTCTTATGCTGCTAGTGAGGATGAAAATGCTATGGCTATAGATATGAGAGGACTCCGCAGGCTATATGCCATCGTGTATGTCGCCTATGTTGCAGGCACATTCGATGTTACACAAGTTCGGCAGATCCCTTACCAATGTGTCAGTATTTCGTCCTCCAGCCCTTCGAGTCTCAAAAAAAAACGTCTTAGACCTCGTCGTCAGGTGCCCCAATGCACCCAAGAATACAGCTCATGGAAAAAGGACATCTCGCCAGCATACAGTTCGGGGATGCTGTCGCTCTGGTGGCTCGAGGTTCTGTCTTGCCTCCGTTTACACGTTGTTCGAACCTGATCGTTTCCAGATTCGCACTACAACGAGCGCATGGAACTCGGATCGTCCAGAGACTGCACCCTCGGCGTCGGAGTCTTCCATTCAGACTTGACCATCCTTGTCCTCACCGCCGCGATAATGATGAAAGCTTCAGTGGATATGGACAAATTGCTGACTTTTGATCCAACGTAAAGGCTCAGTGATATCCTATATTTCGCTGACTGATTATGTAGGAACGGGCGTGCTGATTTGGTCAAGTCAACCATGACCCAAGCAATACTTTATGGATCACTCCCCAATGTAGGCAGTTACTATACTCTCGTTCTTACTTACACTTGGACAGAACCCCTTGCATTTCAGTTTTCCTCCAGAGATTGATGAGGACAGTTTGATGAGAGGCGCAGAGCAGCTCAGTCAAGCCATACTGCAATCAGATCCGGACCTGGTTCGAAGAAACCATGATTTAAGTGCCCAGTTAGGTAGCCGAAAAGAACGAGTGGGCTGGCTCATACGGTTCATCAACGACAATGCGGTCCTCGAAAAGGTCTGGTTCACCTTCAAATTTAGCTTCTTCTGATCTCAGCAGATGTCACAAACTAGTCGACAACAAATCGCAACGGATGCAGAAAAGCTGGAAGCCTGTTATCAGCTTTGGACGGAGCATAACAACCTCCTAGCGTGCGTCTCTTTTTCATAGTTATACTTTGCTTAGTCAAAAATAGGACCAATCCACTACACAGTATCTTGAATGACGTGGTGTACGCATTCATGACTGAAGCTGAACATGGGCATCACGAAGATTTTATGAGGGCGTTCTTTAGGCTACGTGTGGCCGATATCGGCGAACTCCTTCGGAGAGTCCCAGAGGTCACTGTCAACGCTGCAAAGGAAACAGGGCGCAATATTGCCGAGCTTCTACCAGAGGCTAACGCGGTCGTTCTCGTATATTTCTTTTTCCTCAGTTTCGTTATGTTGTCTTATCACTTGTGTAGACTGTACTCAAATCAGCCTTCCAACATCGCGAACAAAACACTCGTCTCTATGGTATACATTTCCCTATGGTTGACCCATGGACGAGTGTGCCCTTTGTTATCGACACCGTACTAACTCTCTTCGAGACATCAGCGCGTGTAGTAGAAACTACAGTTCCAGCATCCACCCGGTCGTATCGTACGGGTAAACCCTACTCGCAGCTACCTGAACTGGCGGCACAGCTGTTTGCATGCGTTCAAGAGCGACTAGACTGGCTTAGCAGGTACAGTATGCTTTCACCCCCAGGACTTGACCATTGTTCACGCGTTCAGCTCATCTGATACACACTCTCGCGAGAAGCATGAGCTGGATCAAAGGTTTTTATCGCTCAGACCGCAAATTTTAGAGACTCTACGTAAGTTCGACAGGCCCGAGATGTCCTCCTTAACGAAGTTGTACAGGTGCCAATGGGCATGAGGATGCTGCCTTTTCTCTTGCTGAAAAGTATCGCGACTTCAGCAGTCTCGCAGATCTGTGTCATCGAGAGATAGTGTATCCACCATCGAAGAATCCTAATGCCGATAGAATCGAAGCTTATATCCAGCGCTTTAAGGAGGACTTTACGACTGAACTTTATCGCTGGTATATACAGCATGGCAAGTCCGCATTACTATTTCTACTGCTTCTATATCACGTATTTCAGGAGAATTGCGGGTGATGTTCTCCCAGGATGGGTCTCATGAACAGTTCTTGAGCAACTTTCTGTCTACTAGTCCGTACACCTCAATGTCGTGGATCAATGATCTCGGACATGGCTGGTATGATTCTGCCGCCAAAGTGTTGCTTGGTGAAGCAGAACATGCATCCTATCTGGAAACAAAACATGTAGTTCATACGTTCATCTTGAACTCGATCTAATGGTTCTTCAGCTAATGCTCAGCATCGGCAAATTATCGCATTTGGCACACCTTCAGTCAGAGCCTCTTACCGATGACTCTTCTCTCCTTGATGGTAAGAGCAATGCGGCGCTCTTGCCTTCGCATGATTAAAAATTTCTGCAGCTTTCCATGACGATTTGGATTTTGTTAGCGTACATGAAGCTCTTCTACAAGAGTGTCATGATGTTATCCAAAAGCTTCGTGGACGCCAGTCGCTGGACACTCAAGTGGATGCTATCGTCAACGTGAAAGCAAGTTCACTGTCCAATCGACCAGCCCTTGCCACCGTGAGGAAACTGGCCTTCCTTCTTCACGAAACTCACTCCTTTCACCAGATTTTCAAAGGGTTCATTCGACAGCTGCTACAAGGCAAAGTGTTGGCCATGGAAGACATGGTCGATGTTTTGAGCCTCAAGGATAATATTGACACAGTAGATGACTACGCAACAGCACTGCATCTGCTTGCGAGGGTCCAAGTAAGTGCTATGCATCAAAAAGGGAACGTCTGACTGTGCTGGTAGAATATTCCTCAGGCTCGAAAGTTGAAGGCTTTCTACTCTGTATGGAGGCGCATCTACATTCACGACGAGTCAGTTTGTTGTGACTGAATTATACATCAATGTTGACTTCTTTCTAGTTGGGATGCGATCCGGGAGACAATGAACGTTTCAGACGCAGAGCTCGTCAGGAGATACCGGGGAACCGCCTTGTATGCATCCTTACGTTCTGTGTTATCACGTCAAGAAGAACAGGAGGGCTATATGACTGTGCCGAATGTGGCTTTGATCATCCCAACAACAGCGGAGATTGCTTCACGCTGGCCCGGTATGTCTGGAGAACAGGTAGACGGTGTCATTCAGGATTACAATTTCGAGTGCGACAAGTTAGGAGAGTTGGATCTGGATGACGTGTATGACCGCGTAAAAGAGCTGGCAACGGAGGATGTGAACTGGGAGAGAACAACCACCTACTGACATACAAAATATTGTCAACTCGCGGTATTATTCTCCAATAAGGTTTGAGCGACAACAGAATGGATATCTATGCATCGCTCTTGACACGCAGACGTGCACTGTAGACAGTCGACATATGATACAAGACGATGTGAAGATGCTCACAGCAAGTAACTGTTCAGGTGTCATTCGACCTGACTGCCAGACACTAGTCAAAGTTCCTAGAGCAGGCATATAGGATAACACTACGGATCCTGTTGATCCCTTTGATTCGGCTTCCGTAGGATCAAGCCAGACGTGACCGTCAACAATCGACTGTAAGAAGATGAGCACATTCCTGAAGATGAGGATAGGTAGACTACAGACGGCGGCACAAGAGGCGACGAGACCGAACAGCTCGATTCCAGCGTCGGCAAGTGCAACGCTTGCGGCCACAGAGCCAGAAGCCACACAAGCTTCGATCCCGTCAGATTCAAGAATGTGGATATAGACATCAACGGTAGACTTGGGCAAAAGCTCCAGTCTGACAGAGGCGGCCAGAGCTTGTTGAATAGCCACTGAAAGAGAGCGATCTTCGGCGTCCTGAACAAGAGTCAAAGCGAGTTTGGAGACACGGCGCTGCTTACCCGCAGGGGCGCGCGTCTACGATGACAAGAAAAGGGTGCAAACTTGACTTCAACGTTGAGTCTGCCCTTTTCGGTGTAAGCAGTATTTTTTGCTTGCCGTGGTCCATAGCTATAGAACATTTGGAAGTTACTTGGGAGGATTAGGTTGCTACTGACACTGCACATGCAATTTTCAGTCGTTCAGTCTCAATGTAAGCAGAACCATTGGCTTGAGTAGTAAGACCTGGCTGCAGAACTAGAAGCGATTAGGTGAGTTATTCAATAAGGAACGGGTAAACGCATACAAATTGATCTGATGGTATCAGGCGTTCTACCTACCCTTGGTTTCCAATCTGCGATCGTGGCCTCGTCGTCAAACACAGGGGCAAAGCTCTCTTCTGGACCGTTGATTCGACGTCGGTCACTGCCTGATTGCATCTCTGACACGTGACCGAAAATGAAGGTCGCCTTTTCCTTGAGCAAGTCAAAGTCGACTACAACTCCTGCACCTTCTCTCAAACGACCGGCCGCCTTTGGCTCTTTAGATGATGATGAGCCTGTGGATGCTGCGCCATCGTCTTCCGCAGACAAAAATGCAGCAGCCAACAAGAAGCTACTTGCTCAAAATATAAGCACTTCAAAAACTATGCGAAAGCGAATGGAGGCGGAAATGAAGATTGACTCCACGGTGTATGATTATGACGAAGTATGGGATAGAATGCAGGAGGTCAAACTACGGCAGAAGGAAGCAAAGGAGCGAGACTCGAAGGAGCGAAAGGCGTGTCTATTCTGATTGGCAAACAGCTCATTGACAACAACACTATTCTAGCCCAAATATATACACGGTCTATTGACTTCAGCTGCTACGCGAAAGCTTGATCATCTACGTGCAGAGGAGAAAATGATGCAGCTGGAACGGGATGCCGAGGGTGATCAATTCAAAGACAAGGAAGCATTTGTCACGCAGGCCTACAAGGACCAAATGGCCGAAGTGAGGAGAGCCGAAGAGGAGGAGAAGCGGCGCGAAGGTAGCTCAGATCTTACTCGACTGTCACTTGACGTTTGTTTCAGAACTACAGAAAAAGAAAGGCGGAGTTTCGTCAGGGATGGCCCACTTTTATCGGAAATTGCTAGAGGATTCGGAACAGAACCATGAAGCTGCTGTCGCAGCGACACAAAACCGAGTCATTGGACCCCACCCCAACCTTACGATAACCAGACCTCCCGAGCTTATGCCGAGGTCAGACTTGGAGCTGGCAGAACTTGCTCGACAAGAAGGAAAAGAAGTTGAATTGAATGATGATAATCAGATTGTGGACAAGCGTGAATTGCTGGCAGCTGGTCTAAATTTGTCCGGGGTGAACACGCGCAAGTTGTCGCGGACAGGGGGGTCGAATGCCGCAAAAGACGATGAACAGATGCAAGCGCACCGTGCAGTAGGTACTGCGGCCAGTCGGAAGGAAATAAACGAACGAAGGGCGAGGGAGATTCGGCAGCAGATGGCAGAAGAAGAAGAGCGGGTAAACCGGGAGAAACAGCAGGCAGAGCATGAAGCGCAGCAACGGATCGTTGCAAAGCGAAACAATGAGGAAGATGTTTCCAGCGCTAGGGAGCGATATCTGCAGCGAAAGCGTCAGAAATTGGAACAGCAAGATCAAGATTCGGAAGCGATTTCAACCGTGTAGATTAGCAAAATTAGTGTGTATCATTAGTATATTATGAGAAATTATGAGGACAGGACTGATCGATATGACCAAGCATGCAGTTAAAAGATTTGAGAACATCATCAAGCCGAGGCCGAAGGGCTGGGTCTTCGTTCAGCATAGGCTTGACGATAGCCATGAGACCTGGGACACAAAAACCCGTCAACTATATCGATGTGAGAAGAGGAGAGAAGAAAAGCGACTGCGCTTACTTGACACGCTCGGATTATTAACACTGCTAGAGCCCAAACATCGATTTTAAATGGATCGTGGGGCTCACCTGGACGGTCGCATTCTGGAGGAATCTCTGTGCCCCTGGAACCGTACAAAATGCGTGGACCAGCCTCGCTGAAACGATGACTCAACTCAAAGTCTATGTAGCTGTAGCGACCATTAAAATCGGTCAATAAATTACGGAGAGATATGTCGAGGTGCGCGATATTATGGCTATGCATGAATGCGGCATGCTAAGAATCAGCAGGAGTATATGAAAGTGGATACAAAGACCTACCTCGATCCATTGACGCAGTGCAGCAAGGAATAAATGTAAACAGGAGGGACCATCATCACAGATGAGCTGTGAGGACCACTCCTCCATGACAATGAAGGCAATATCATCGTCGCTGATGGTAATTAGATCCAAAACAGCTATGATGGTTAGAACTGTGTGTTGGTCGGTAGGCGGTGAAATGCTCACGTATGCAATGATTCATCGGGTGGTCTCGTATTGGAGGTGTGGAGAGGAAGTGAATGATGTCGAATTCACGACTTTGACGATGAACAGCTTTGACGACGACTTTAAGGCCGTCTATGGCACGAGTTCCTCTGAAGAGATTGTCGGGCTAGCAGGGGCTAAATTTAGGGGCGAGGTCGAGTTTTTTTTGAGCACTACTTACGAGACCTAAATCTGGACAGAGAGCGTCGTCGTCGCCTGTAACGAGCTGAGAGCAGATGTCACCGGTACGAGCAATGTAAAAGTGCTTCACATCGCGGACGGTATCGAGACGAAAACCGCGAGACTTGAAGAGAGGCCTGTAAGATGGCCAGTGAGGAGAAACTCTGTAATTTACTTCGTCCTCGTCGTAGTCCGAGTCGGGAGAGGGATAGCGGGTGAGACTCGGGGACATAGAATGATGATGAACAAGGCATTGGCCGGCTTTTATATACACAGAATCAGATTCCGAAAAGGTGCAAGTCAGTCCGAAGACCGCGTTGATGTGATTTCCTATTTTGGCTAGTCATCTCGCCGTCATGGAGGACGGACCAAATTCCAAGAAAACAATATTTGTCGGAGGAATTGCAGAGGACGTGGACGAAGCCGCAATTTATCAGAATTTCTCAACATTTGGTAGGATTTTCGCATAAATTTGGAACCTGGAACCGAAGGATTCTTATAGGGGACATCATCGAAGTGCAGCTCCCGTCTGCGGCCACTCATTTCCATCAACAACCTGCAGGTAGCCTTCCTTCTCGTTCTGCCGCATTGCCACGAATTCACACTGCTTACAGATGCAAAACATCGAGGTTTCGCCTTTGTAACGTATGCTTCCGCCGCGGACGCCCAGGATGCGATTGACAACATGGACATGAATGAAATGCGTGGCAAAGTGCTCAAGGTCAATCTCTCTCGACCAATGAAAGAACCACTCCAACTCGGAGGAAATAGAGCCATTTGGGAGTCTGAAGAATGGCTCAAACAGAATGTAAAGCCGCTAGCTCAAAGTGGAGGTCCGTTTCCCTGGGCACTGTGTCATCCATCACCCTCATCTCGTATCATACAGGCGTGCAAGGACGTAAAGCAGGAGCTCAGCCATTCGAAGATCACCCACATGAAGGAAACAACGACCAGGATGCCATGCAAGAATGATCGTTAAGGTATCTTGTTCACAGTCACCCACGCTGTCTCTCTCGGTTCCGTGCAGCATCACGTGAATGTGTAGTTGTCTGATGTTCAGAATATCATTCCGTTGCAAAAGGCCATATTCTACAGACTCTGTCCGTCTGCAGCAATGGTTGCACTCCCCAAAGGAACTGAGTCTTTCCGACACTCTACATCCCGAGCGTCTCTCTGATCTTTATGTCACTTTGCCAACTAGAGACGGTACTCGCAAGCCGTATCGTGAACCCATGGCGTCTCAACCACTGCAATATGGCCATCACTTAGCTTTCTTTCATCCTAGGACCCCCGAGTCTCTGCTCCAGCCTGACGGTACTGATGGCGAATACTGTCCTCCGGAACCATTCACGAGGAGGATGTGGGCGGCAGGTACCATGAGTTGGGACAATGGAAACCCCCTCCTGATAGGTGAAAGGGTCATTGCCAACTCAAAGGTAACCTCAATTCAAAAGAAAGGCTTCGACAGAGGAAACCCGATGCTGTTTCTCACACAGTCCATCGACTATACCATGCTCGGAAAGAGCACCCCTTCGCTCGTTGAAGAGCGAAAGCATGTCTATTTGGCCCAAACCGGTACCAACCGCTCTTCCCGTAACGGTAAGTGCTCACCGAGCTTTATTACCGACAAATGTTTGTGCCCACCGCAGTCCAGGATATTCCACAAGCATCAGACTTCATGTTCAGCTATAAGCCCAGCCTCACCACTTTGTTCCGTTTCTCGGCTCTAATGTTCAACGCTCACCTCATTCACCTCGACAAGGATTACTCGCAGAAAAACCAAGGTTATCCTGGTTAGTACTTACTGTAGACCCACCTGCGTACGCAATAACCATGACTTCAGAGCGACTTGTCCATGGCCCACTCACTGCACTCATGCTTCTCGAATCAGTCCATAATCAGAATCCGGAGCTACGCGTGCAGACGTTCAGTTACCAGGCCAGGAATCCGATGGTTGTAAATCGGACACATACAATATCCGGCAAATGGACAGATTCCTCGCAAAAGGAAGTAAATCTCTGGTGTGTTGATGAGGATGGAATTGTAGGCATGACAGGCACAGTCAGATGTTCGTAACGCGCGTCTCATATATGACTTTGAATAAAAATGGCAACTCTGAGACGCGGCGACCTCCACCCCAAATCAGTCTCGCTGTCCAGCACAACTCGCTTGTCAAACATATCTTTGGACGTATCTGGATATTATCCACAAAGCTCCTTTTCTACTCCAAAAGATCCACTATCTTGTCATGCGAAATACAAAACAAGCGTTCGCCTGGTTCACCTTGTCCAGTCGTTCACCAGCAAGGCTCGATAAGCCGGGACAGAAAGGATAATATATTAGAAACCTATGAGAATAATCAAGTTGGCGAAATAGGGAAGCTTTGCTACACTGACCATATTTGTTGCCCGCTTCCTTGCGATTTCTGCGTCCCTCTGCAATCCTTTCCTCCAACGCCTCCCGGTTCTGATATGCGTCCATGAGCATGGTGCCCAGCTGGTGACGAGTTCTCGCTATGTTGCTCATCTTGGATGCCTTTGCAAAGTTAGCACGAGCATCAGACAACTAATCACGAACCGTGATCTTCATATTTGGCATGACGGGTGGTCCTGCTGCACCCTGTGTAATGGCTTTTCTTTCTTCTCGTAGCTTGATTTCCTGTTTTGCTCGCTCCATCTCGCGCTGCGCATCCACTTCCTCAACATGCGACCTATCGAGATCTTCAAAGCCTTTGGCAGACCGCTTCTCCAGAGCCCGGACGTGAGCGTCGTATTCGTTCTTCCATTTTTTCGCAAACTTTCCATAATACTCGGGATCATACATTTCCCATTTCCCGGATGGTAACTGGTAATAGCCTGGATAAGGATCGTTCGGTGTAGGTTCTGGTAGTTCGTAAGTAGGAATTGCAGGTGCCGAAGATATAGTCGGGAGTACAGACGATGTCGAGGTCCGTACAGCAACCTTAGAGGTCGACTCTATCCATAAGCTTCAGCAAAAAAGTAAACAAAGCTTCTAGCATCACCTAAAGAGAAAAAATCTGTCTTGGATGTCGGTAAAGGTTTGTCCGTCGTTGTTGTTGAAGGCTCCGGTACTGTTACCGGATCATCAACATTCGCAGAGTTGAACACCAATCCAGGCCCAGCCCCCCCTCCTAAAACTCGCTGTGCCTTTGGTGGCACAGGATCCTTCCGTTTGGGAGTCGGTAACATCGACAGCAACGAGGAAGCGCCTGCGCCAGAGGACAGACGAGGTTTCTTTGAAGGCCGTTCATCCTCGAGGGCATCTGTGCCAACCGCAGGCTTCTTCGGCGCAGCAATTATAATCTTCTTCTTTGGCTTCGATTTCGGTGGCGGCACAGGCTTATTTTCACTCTCGCTCTCACTGCCGCTACCGTAACCTTCGAGACCTAGCATAGTCGTATGACTCCACGTGACCACACCCACATTCTATTCATGATCAATGCTTGTCCAAGATATTACAAGTACGGAAATTATGTTAGAATACAGTATAGCAATGCTGCTTACGGTCTCGCTGTCGTCTAGTGAGTAACAGGATGTAAATTTAGGAGTGTTTCAACTGACCCAATTGTTCCTTCCGGTAAAACCAGAAGTATCCAACAACTATTGCTATCTGGCAAGCCAGAGCAATCCAAAATAGTGGCTCCGCCATGGGACTCCCTACGGTTTAAGTATGTCAAGTCAGCTCAATATATCAATTGACCATTAACCTTTCAGTCCGTCGGAAAAGTCCCAAGACGCAACATCCGGAAAGACGCTCCCTGGCCCTATTCTGTTCGGCGCCGTCGCACGAGCTACCATCACGCAAATCGCACCGACAATCTGCGAGAATGCCAGTGTTGAGCAAACATGGAGTCGGGAAAGTGTCTGCAACAGGATCATTCCTAAACCAACCCCTTGGACGGCGTCCAGAACGCCTAACCAGAGCCAAAGCGAAAGGCCAAAGTACGATCCGCCAGATCCCGCCCAAGGAATGTATAAAGCTAGAGATGAGGTTCCCCATAGCATCTTGGAATCAAATCAGAGATGGCTATTCATTCCACTGATACTGACTTGACACCATCTGGGCGCGCCGAGTCCCACTGCAAAGACAGGTAGTAGCCATGTATGTGTTTTACTGTGGTGAGTCAGAACCAACATGATCAGAGCCCAGATTCCAACAAAGAAGGTGATGACGAGAAAGAGGGTCTGATATTTCGGAACATTCACGCTCCAAAGAAAGTTCCAGTTTCGTCCATAGGGCTGGAGTAAGGTAAGGAATGGACACAAAGCAGACGAGGGAACCGACACCGCTAAGCCAATAATCTCGCAGAGCTTCTGACGCTAAAAACCACAAGACCAGTTTTCGGCGAAAAAGAGTTTTCAGGAAGTGAGGTACCTTGGGAGGTGTTTGACGATAATAATCTAAAGATATCATGATTTATAATGCAGTAAGCAAAGTGAACACACCTGGTAAACCGTACAGCATCAGATAAGCGAACGTAAAACACAGAATGCTCAGCGGCCATAGAATCAAGCATATCCACCAAGGGGGAACGTAGCTGTCTGTCCGGCCACTGAGTGAATGGCCCCAGTACCATAACGCAGCTATCCAGATCTGCTGGGATCCTTGCACTATACAGGCCCTCAAGGTCCAAACTTCAGTGGCTGCACCCTGGAAGCGGACTCAGAAAATGAATCAGAAGCAGTGGCAGACTCACCGCTTCTTCGCCAAAGTTGAGGCCGAAGAAGACAAAAGCGGCCGCCGAGCCAACAGCATAACACCAAGTAGCGACACTGGATAGTGTACGATGTGCAGGCAAAAAAGCGATGCTAACGGATGGCAGACCGATAAGCAAAAAGGCCAGACCAAAGAAAATCCATGGCACTGAAAGCACATATACAGAAGGCTTTGACCAAAACAGTGGATACCAAACTGCAGACGCAGCAAGAAAGATGCCTCCAAGAACGTAGAGCTGAATATCGTCTTGCCAGTCCCGCCCGGTCAAAAGAGTAATTTGAAAGCTCGTAGCACTCAACATCTGTTTTGAACATTCAAGTAAGAGTTAGCGGTGTGAATATGGTCTCCGAACCTGTCCCAGGGCGATAATGATGGTGTATAGAGGCCACCCACCGTATTCTCTGGCAAGTAAAATCTGAGTTGCAGTCATAGATACAACATCGGGCTGGAGACGAGCGTTGAGCGGTCCTTCATATTCAGAAAGGCCCTGGTTGCTGGGAGCTCAAAACGAGTCAATTTCTTTCGATGTAAAATTAGGTCACAGTGCATACAATTCGGCCGCGATGAGATTGAAGGAACGAGAGTCCCCCATTCGTAATCTCTTCGAAGTGAACGAACACTTGCTGCACTCGAGAGTTTCTCCTTTCGAACCTGGTCAAAAAATGCCTCCTCGCTCTTGATGAGGAACTTCTCTATGGACAATTCATGCTCAGAGTTTTGGGCGTTAAGCAGTTTCAACTTCTCAATGAACTGTGACGTCACTCCTCCACCTGCGTCGGTGAACTAAGAAGTTTCAGCTATGCGAGGATTTTAGAAAGATAAAAGGTTTGCTGACGGAAGCCATAGCCTTGTTGAGAGAAGAATTAGACTTTTCATCTACTATAAACGCGATCGATTCTGCCGATGAAGTTCTGGAATGTGTACCAAACGATGGGCGGGCCGTAGCACCATCAAGGAAGGGGTCCGGGGCGTGGCGCTGACCCTTGGCTATTGTACGGTTTGCACGTCCCAGAAATTTTTCAAAATCATGTAGTCTATCAGCCCCCGCAGTTCCACGATGGTTGAAATCATCGTCGCTTTTCGAAAAGGAAGTATGGGGACCGCCTACATGAAAAGAATGCCTCGGTGATGGTGTCAATGTATCCCTAGGAGTCAATGTTTCCCGACTCCATTGTGCAGAAGAAGCAGGCGCTGAATATGGCCCCGAAAAAACACGCAGGCTACAGTCTGATCTTGCAAAATGTTCCGTCTCGGACGGATGGCACGCTTGTGGTTGACTATCAGTACCATCGTGTTCTTTCCAAGCATTTGGGCCGGCCATAGCACGACTTGCGACGATACTTCGCCGGTGAAAATCCTCGATACGTTGACGCCACTCTATCACAGGAAAACGCTGAATTGCTGATCTGGCCCTGAGGATAGCTCGTTCTTCTTCTGTAGATTTGAGAGCCATTTTTATGGTCTTGGTGAGCTGTGACAACATGTGTGCAGTCGAGTTGGACTCCACAGGATACCACTAGAATGAATTAGCCAAAACATAGCAGACTACAAAATAGATCACCCAGCCTGGCATTAAACCCAGACCTCCTAGACGGCTACCGACGCCAAGGGCACCCTTTCGCCCAAATTCCACGGCGACCAACCCAAATGGCTCATCACGGGATGGAATGAGTGCAAAATCGGCTCCGCTAAAGAGATATGGCGGAAGATGAGTAAACTCTGGCTTGGAAAAAACACGCTCTGGATAAAGTTCCATGAGTCGACCAAGTTTTTCCGCTGCAAACCGGCCGTAGAGGTCGATCACAGGACCCACGGCAATCAGTTGAATGCTAGGCCGCTTTTCTAGCCTAAAAACCAAGTCAATCGCTGAAAGAAGGAAGCAAAAAGCTCCTTGCAATGAAGGCATAACATCGGCAATGAGGTCAACTCCTTTCTGTTTAGACCATCGGCCAACGAAAACAAATAAATCTGAACTCGAATCCTGCTTGATATTGGCCCACACTTGTGCCTGGCGCTTCAGTTCAGGGCGTGCAGCCTCCGCAGCTGTATCTATCCTAACTTGACGAGGTTTGATCGGGTTCTCGTCCAGGGCAGAGATATCACTGGGATCTGGATTTGGAAGCGAGTCGACTTGCTTCAAAGTCCACAGAGCTGGATATCGAGCCCAACTTCGCTTGCCGTACTTGTCAGATACACCAGCAACACCGATACTTTTCTGATGTACAGTAATGAAGGAAGCCGCTGCATGAAGAAGGTTAAACGTGTTACCAAATTGAACGTATTTGGTGCAATGTTCTTTACTGATGTTGAACGCAGCACATACTTCCTTCGTCTCCTCTTTCGTACGCAGTGGCCAAAGGCCTTGAAACTCCGCATTATGCAAAGATAGGCAGACGGGGAGGACTTTGGGAAGCAGGTAAATCGGAACGAGTGCACCATGGTAATCATTTATGTGATAAACATCGATGGTCGAAAACCGGCGCACGGCAGCAGCTATTGCCTGATTCCACGTGGAATAAAAAATGGCGGAGCTTAGGTTATCCATTCTTTGAGGATACTAACAACAATATCAGAATGAGGACGACGACAAGGCTGCACTTACTGGGTCGGCCTTAGTTTGAGCCCGAAAGACAGGACTATCGAGGACGACATATGTGATGTTGTCTAGGACATGTGTCTCGACTTCAATCAAGTACGGCTCGCCGAATATAATAACCTCAAAGGGCTCTGTGGGTTCACCTTCCGGATAGTCCACATCCTTGACCTTGGGAACTACCCACACTAAGTCGACGTCTGTCATCGCCTTCCCCATAAGACTGGACATGACTCCAAGTCCGCCAATCTTTACTTTGATTTTCCAATCGATGATTTCGTATTCTAATGTCGCGATGAGGACCTTGCGTCTTTTGTTCCTGTCCTCTGGCCATCCAATGATGTCACCGTTACGTTTATGACCAAACTTATCCGGAGTTTCCTTGAGATCTGCAGTCGATCTGCTACTTAGGGTACCAAGGATTGGAAAGTATTTCGATTTCGATTTCGCCCTGACCCCGTATCGGTTGTGTTTGATTCCGTAGAAAGACCACATGAAAATGGCAACAGCAAGAGAACCAGTGATCAAAGGGAGCGACAAGAGAAGAGCATACATAATGGCGCCGACGGTTGCATTGCCCCGGGGCTTCAGAGACCAGGTCATCGTCTTGTCATCTACAGTCAAAGACCACGCAAGGTGCGGCGCTGGTGGAGCAGACAGGTTAATAAAGTTCGGAGCAGCGGAAATTGGCGGAAGGCGGTCTAACACTCCATCTCCATCAATATCGCCGTAGAAGTAATCATCGTAGGCCCAAACATTAAGCTCTACGTAGCTTGGCCACGTTGTCATCAATTCCAGCTCCCACTTTCCATCCTTGTTGAGTTGCATCAGGCTGTTTAGACCGCGATCGTAACCCCAGTTATTGAAAGGGCCACGAACGAGGAACTGGGGAACACGACGCTGACCAATCCAACCATAGTCTGCATGAATGACGGGAGATGTGGACAGAGTCGCTCGACTCCAATCTGCGTCTGATTAGCAAAAAAGGGCAGACAAAAACCAGCATACACTGCACTATGATGTGATCGCCTTCCCACCAGTTGCCCGGATTTCGAAACAAGCCGGACGGAATCCTGGTAGTAAGTTCCCATTCCTTCCACGCAGTCCAATTCCGCCCAAAATTCCACGAATAACGGAGCATGTCTGCACCCAAAGCCCTGTGCATGAATATATACTCGCCATTGGAGTAGATGAACGACCCGTCAGTATCATAGTCGTTTTCGGGAAAAACCATGACATTGTTGGCCGCGCCTTTCCTGAGCAAAAGGTGGTCTGTAGTCTGATACATGAGAAAAGGATATCAGGCCAAATGAGACCTACTCCGGTCGAGACTCCTGACTTGGCTGAAGGGTTGGCGAGAGTGATGGTCAAAACACCATCAGGAACATTCTGCAGGGTCGCTGTCCATGACCACTGTGATGTGGATACGCCAGATATCTTGGATGGATCTGAAATGAATAGAGCAGTACATGAAATGCTTGCAATCGAAGGCGTAGAAATATTGGCTGAAGACGATGTCTGGAGGGTAAGGCTATTAGTTACACTATCGCAATCCATTACGACATCGAACTCCAGAGAGATGCTGATTGTCATAGCATCGGAATCCAGAGGATTGACGAGAATACGATAATCATGACCTGGAATGAAACGGGTAAGAGTGGGAGGAGGACCAACCCATTGATCGATCGTAACAAAGGCCTTGAAGCCATATGCCTCCAAAGTCAGGCTCGGCAGACAACCGTAATAAGGTGGTTTTCCATCGGCATTGTACGGGGAAAGAGAGTCTGAAAGGGTATACGTCTCGTATGGAGCAAAGAGATTGCGCACAGCGAGTCCAGATACAAAGGGAGCCTTTATCCACGATGACTGCAAACATTCATAGGCCCAGGTCTTAGTTGAATTTTCATTGGTAAAAAGCATCCAAACTTGATCATTGTAGCGCCCATGCAGTTTTTGCACGTCGTTCATACCCGAACGAGACATGGACCAGAGACCCATCTCGGTCACGGTGCCATTAGACCCTGGGGGTTGAATGAAATAGGTCCAGTTGCCCTCCTGAATAAGATTGAAACCGTCTTGCAATGCCCCATAAACAGTGCGAAGGTAATTGAAGTGAGCAAACATGCGGCGGGCATCAGTGGTAGGGTCAAAGTGGTCGAGAGCATTCCAATTGTCTTGGCAGCCTAGCAACGCCTTGTCCAGGGGCATGTTGAAGTATTGCTCAGATCCAAGTTTATAACATCCATGGCGCATCCAAGCTTGTGTACTTGTCATGGCTTGACGTCTAAGAACGTTCAGAGCGTGGCCAAATGAGATGAGACAAGTTACCCGTAGAGGTAATTAGCAGCACTTGTGTCAAAAAGATAGAAATTTTGCTCTTCACCGTAGAAGTACTGATGAATTTATCTGAGACGGGTCCCGAGACCATACAACAGACTCACCAAAGGGATTCCAGGCATCAGTAAACTTGTCACAAATGTAGCCAGAACGCTTCTCAGAGTACCGTTCAAAAGACTCGGCCAACGGAACACGTCAAAGTTGCTAGCACCATACATATGTCTTGGATCAATCTGGCTGGTAGCAGCATTGATAAAATCATTATTGACAAACATCTCCTGCCATGCTGTAGCGAAGTTGACATCGACGTCATAAGCAACCTGCAAATTGCCGTCCATTCCAAGAAATCGAGTGAGGGAACGATAAATGGAGTAATGGAAGGCGACTCCGTCAAGGGCGTTTAACGGAGGATCCCGAAGGAAATACTGATTCATAGACGCGGTCACGTTTGCGGCGGCAGAAATATCCGAAGGGCGCATAGTGGGAGTGCGTCCGCGGCCACTGGCGCAAGATGAGGACAGAAAAGAAAGATCGAGGCAGACATACATGTACAGAGAAGCAAAGGTATCTCCACCCGTAACTTCACCAGGGATAAAAAAGTTGGTTTTGCCCAGCTCGGCTGCACAAGCGCGTGTGCTGGATGTCCATTCAGCTAGCGCATCAAGAGTGACCTGCGTCGCTTTATCGATACGGATGGCATCAAGATCTAATGCCTTGATAGCCATACAAACGAAGACCTTTAGCTTAGCCAAGACGGATGGTTTCCATTCGCGTAACCGGTCCTGAACGGACGCGAACTTGGCCAATTGTCGCTGCCAATCAGGATGTACGCCAAACGCTTCCATGTCACCGTACTGATCAAATTCGGACTGCAAGCAGCCATTAGCCTCGATGCTAATAGTTGTACCGTCATCCAACCAAAAGGTGGGTAGCTGGCATGAAAAGTTACGCTCATTAATGATCTATAGAATTGGATGAACAGGGGTACACAAGATAGTGGAGCTTACCTTAAAATCCGCATATTTTAAGAAGTTCCATGGGATGTAAGCGGGGCCTTTCCATATGGCGTTGTGCTCGTTGAGGTCGAAAGGAGCACTGGCGTTTAAATAGCTAATGATACATGAGTAGGCTTTTTGGTTATATGGGAAGCGAACTTGCCCTTCAGAGCCTATGAGATCCGACATTGTGCCGATAGTAAAGTCTGCCATGATGTACATTCCATACGCATGTATCTGATCTATAGTGTATCTCCAGTCTTCGAGAGTTCCCCAGTGCGGATCGAGAACGGTAAAATCCAGAGGGGAGTAGCCTAGGGTGATAACGCGTTGAAGATGATGTCAGAGATACGAAAGAACTGACTGTCTGCTTGCCAGAGCATGTTGAGAAATGGAGTGCCGGATATGAAGATGACCTTTATTCCCATTCCGGAAAGATAGTCGAGTTTTGAAACGAGGCCTTTTAGATCGCCACCATAGCGAAGCTGGGTTTCTCTGTAGTCTGATTCAAACATCGTAGTAAAAAAGTCATTGTTTGAAGGGTCTCCGTCTGCAAACTTGTCAAGAAGAACGGTGTATACTGGCAAAGCTCTCCAATTGACGGGAGACGGGGTGTAAGTGGTATTTGGACGAGAAGAAAAGTAGTCGAGCGGAGAGGTAGCGCGCTGATTGACGTTCAAGTTATATTCGACGAGTTCTTCGCGGTAGGGCGAGGCAAGGACATCAAGGTAGAACAAAAGACACGCGAATACGCGGCGCATGAGGAGAAGAGAATAAGAGGCGCACGTGCGGTCTTGAGCTTGAGCTGCGAATAGCGTGATCTGAAATAGGAAATCTTATCGCCAAGAAGCACAAAGCAACATACTAACATCCTAACATCATTGTATTTGACTGTATTGTCGTCAAGGCTTGCTGCAGTAGAGTCTATGATGCCGGATTCGAATCCAGGCTCGCCTTCGTCGCCAACATCGACGTTCCAGAGTCAGCAGAGACCTATCCGAGGCCAAAATTCGCCTTTTCCGACGACGCCAACGCTGGGATTCTTTGAACCACCTCCTGGTGTCTCATATGCCGAATTCATCAAGCGATGGAATGACTCCCATGTTGCTCGCTGGCTTACAGAAATAAAATGTGGTGACCACGCAGCCACTTTCAAAGCAAACGATATCAGAGGCGACATCTTACTTGAGCTCGACCAAACTACATTGCAGGAAATGGGCGTCGCGAGCATTGGAGACAGACTTAGGATCCTCAACGCAGTCAAGACGCTCAGACAAAAGTCGAGTTCGAAAGTCAGGGTTACTTCAAATGAAACACTGCCACAGACTCGTTTGTCTACTCGCAGACTGGAAAGTGGCAGACCAGCTCCGTTGATGCTCAATTCAAATGGCAATCGCAGCGACAGGGATCTTCCAAGGTTAGTACGCGAGCCAGCCCCAGATTCGGCCCGTAGCATCCCGCCCATCCGTCCTCTCCCTCTTCCGCAGGCGCAGACTCAGTCAAATACAGCAACAAGACCCAATTTGCCACCCATGCCTCCAATTCCCCGCGGTCAGCCCCCCCTACCTCCGGCCAGACCACCGGCTCGCACTCCGCTTGCCAATGGCTCTCAACTTAGTGGACGAAGAACTCCGACACAGAATGAATCATATCCTACCATTCCTTTACCAGCAGCACCTCAAAATCAAAATCTTCTCACTCCTTCAGCAAATAGCAACTGGTACGGTCTTCCTGCAGATCCACGGCCTGGCAATCCAGGCGGAGGTAAACCACCGCCAACTGCTCGCTCCACGTCTCCTCTTCCACCTGCTCGTCCAAGAAACGCTGCTACTGCCCATGGTCGCAATGGCTCTTTGGGTCTCAACTCCCCTGTAACGTCGAGTCCTGGCAAGCGACCCACTACAAGTAACAGCCATCCTTATGCAGCGGCTCTCCAACCACCAGGTCAAGTTGGTGGTCCTAACTTGTCGCCCATAATGGAAACCTTCACTGGTACAGCATCTAGCACTCCTTCACCCCCTTCTTATGCTGTTGGCCGCGGGCCCTTCAATCCCACCACGCCGTCTCACAGTAACGCTCCGTCACTCGACGATCTTCGTCGAAAACTTGTACGATTCTCTTTGCCAGACGAAGGTCTCGTTTATACCATAGATGTTGATTCTTGTGCCGGAGGAGTGGAAGTTATCGAAAAAGTACTCAAAAAGTTCGGTAAACATCTGCTTGGTGCGGACCAGGATCTGGATGTCCAAACGATTGATGGTGGTCTCAGCGTCAACGGTTGGGGTGTTTTCATGGAAGATGCTCCAAGTAAGTATCCGGCCTTGTACTCGACCAAAGGCTGAACGTAGAATAGATCAGCCTCTTGGCGAGGCAGAGCTGCTTTCCGTGTGTCATGCACCTGTTGATCATCCTGCTAGAGACCATCCCCTTATTCTTCGGAAGATAGTTAAAACGAAACGCTACGATGATCGTGCAGGTAGTTCCTCGCCCTTGCACAACATGCCTCCCTCTACGGCCACGGGCAGGAGTACCAAGCGCGCAAGTGCTGTCAGTATACTTAGTGATCTTGGTGTACACAATCCGGAGAAGGCACTGGAACCTTCGTCTCCAACATCTGGTCGACGAAGCCCCGCCACATCTGGTCGACTGAGCCCTGCAGCTCTCAAACGGCCTTCCAAACTACGAAATTTCTTTGGTCAAAGACCACCCAGCGAACTCATCACCACCCATCTTACAGAATACTTCCCGTTCACTGAGAAAAAGGTCTTGGAGCGCACAGCTCGGCACAGTATGATGAGGAGCAGCACCACTATATCGAGGCGAGAAAGCACAGCATCTTATATCCCTCCTTTGCCGTCACGGTTCAGCAGTAGCACTCAAGGCTCCCAGACCAGAGCCGATTCTCCGACTAGAAATTCAATTTCTTCTTCTCCCTACGTGCCTGACAAGAGCGATGCATCCAGCAATCTATCTGCAGGAGACGAGATCCCTCGAGTGTCTATATCTACCGAAGATGGAGACCATGTTGACCTCGATGACGAGGATCATCCTCAACTCTTACCCCCAATACCATTCCCTAGTGAGTCTCTTTCCGAGTCAATGGAAAGTCTCACAGGGAATCGTCGAATGTCGCGTTCTACATCCAATGCTTCACGAACTTCACGGCGTATGAGTTACATGACCGAGCTGCGCAGCAAACGCGATCGCTCGGATACTGCCAGTCTCATGACTGTGGATCAAATTACCGCAGAGGTAGAAAGCAGGAGGGAAAGTCAAAACACGACTGCTACCGATCCAGCCGGCTCTGACACTGATGATTGGACCAAACTGGAAGAAAACGAGACGGAAGAAGCAACAGACGTCAACGAAGATGATGAAGGTGAATCTAGCGCCGAAGAAGTGACTCTCAATGATGGCGATGATGACGAGCTTGCCAAAGTGACGATCAAAAAAGGTACACATATATGTGATTTTGTGCAACATAGCTGACGCTGCTCATAGCAAACAAATGGATTAAAGGCGCTTTAATTGGTGCTGGATCATTTGGCAAAGTCTATCTTGGCATGGATGCTTCGACCGGTCTTTTGATGGCTGTCAAGCAGGTCGAGCTTCCATCAGGTTCAGCACCAAATTTGGAACGCAAGAAAAGCATGCTCAGTGCTCTCGAACGTGAAATAGAGCTTCTTCAAGATTTGCAGCACGAAAACATCGTGCAGTATCTCTGTCAGTCTTTCCCCTCGTTCGTAAACACTATTGACAAAGACTGCTGGTAGATTCATCTCTTGAAGACGATTGCCTCAATATTTTTTTGGAGTACGTTCCTGGCGGTTCTGTTACTGCTCTTCTGCGCAGCTATGGCGCTTTCGAAGAGCCCTTGGTGAAGAATTTCGTGCGTCAAATTCTGCAGGGACTGAGCTATCTCCATGAACGTGATATCATCCACCGTGATATCAAAGGCGCGAATATTCTGGTCGACAACAAAGGTGGTGTGAAAATATCTGACTTTGGTATCTCGAAGAAGGTGGATATGAGTAAGGCAGCGCGTTTCTATCAATGTGACCTTTTGACTTTTTTCCAGACCTCCTTTCCGGTAATCGTGTCCATCGACCCTCACTTCAAGGCTCTGTGTTTTGGATGGCGCCAGAAGTTGTCAAGCAAAGTGCACATACTTTCAAGGCGGATATCTGGAGTGTAGGATGTCTGGTAGTGGAGATGCTGACCGGTGAACATCCATGGGCCCAATTGACACAAATGCAGGCAATATTCAAGGCATGTGTCTGGTACTATACATGCAGCTCCCTCTTAAGCTTACTCAGATTGGATCATCGGCCAAGCCGGCTATACCATCGGATACCACTGCTGATGCCCAAGACTTCTTGACTCGTACATTCGAGATAGATCATGAGACAAGACCATCCGCTTTCGATCTACTGCAGCATCCTTGGATTGCTCAAAAATCTTGAAGGCAGTGCCTCACTACCGACTCTTGGATTCTAGCCTCGATGCTATTTATTACTTTATGTACACGCTTTGTACTAGAACCGTTGGATATAGCCACTGTATGATAATAACCACATCTAAATTCTGCACTACGACTCATCTTTCCGTTTCCGTTTTCCAGACGATGCTTTTGTTCCTGGTCCCCAATGGCTGGTGGGATTTTCTTGGTAGCGAACCAACTTGATCTGCGAAGATGCCGTGACAGAATTTGGATGTCGAGTGAAATTGGCATCGGTTCTAATGCAACAATATATGTGAAAGCACAACAATCAGGGAAGATACCAACTTGGGCTCCTTGGCGAGTAACTGCTGTGCAGGAGAACGATCAGAGATATTCCCCATGTTAACAGGGTTCTTTTTTATCCAGGAACGAAAAACATCATGTATTTCAGACCGTGGTGCAGTTGTTTTGAGGGAGCCAGGACAGGCATGCGAACGGGAAACTTGGTAGCCAGCGTGAAGGAGAGCGGAACTTGAATAAGCTAAGCGGTTGTTTTATTGACTGTCTTGGAGCACATACGCAATTTCATCAAGAGACGGAGTCTGGCAATGGAAGAAGCTTGCTACCTTTGTCGGCGTAAAATAGAAGGGGGTCTCCAATTCCTGTCCCTCGTTAGAAAGTGTCAAGGAGATTCGAAGTAGGCGAGTCACCTCTTGTGCAACAGTCAACATACCTCTCATTCTGGTGGAGGTACCATAGGAATCCACATTTCCGTTCAGATGCTCTAAGACTTTGGAGACAAATTCGGGATTATGGACAGGACCAGACCACATGGGCCCTGCTGCCTACTTGAAAATTCAAGACATGGTGCGGAGCTGGGGATACGCACATATAGGCTGGAATCGCATTCCGGACACTTCTCGGAGACTGGTGGTCCACCATGGGTCCGAAATATCAAGTTAACGTTTCCGGATGGTTCGTGCTTTTTCTCTAAGAGTCTACCTAGGGGCTGTTGGTAGAACGATTGGCAAGAGTTACATATATAAAACATAGAAGTCTTCCTGTCAAATAGTTGGAATCAATCCTAGTGCAGAGCAGAGACTCACGTAAGAGCCTTTTTCACTTCCAACGGAGAAGTTGACATTCTCAGAAAAACCCGGACGTAGAAATCAATAGACAAGGATAACAGGGGCTGTACATAACGTCCATATCTGGCTGCCGACATGGAAATAGCGTGTATGACAAGCCGTAGAGCCTTGAAGTAGATCAGTGACCACACGATGCAAGTGCGTTAGCCTGACAGATTCATGGCAATACTCTGCTCTAACAGACACTCCGCCATAGTTGGAGTAACTAATGCGCCAAGATGAGGATGGGCAGGGAGCGACATTGAGATGCATACCACTTCTCGGGATAATTTGTTGTTCCAAGGACAGGAAGGTCAGTGCAGGTGACACAGAGAAGGCCTGAAATGCTGAGTTCAGGAAAGTAAAATAGCAGTTTGGAGGAGCTGACCACCATCTCTGAGAGATTGTACGGCGGAATCTATGAAGGGAGAGGCAGTCCCATATGGATCAAGATCTACTACATCCACGCGTCTACGTTCCTCCCGGTGGTTGTACATCAATGCGCTAGGACATTGTGAATGAAGAACGGAGTGAATTAGTCCAGTGGACCCACCAAGCATCACCTTCATTGACTCTGACCTTGCCGAGTTCATCAGCGGTAGTAGGACCTAGTCCGTTGAATTCAACATTGCGTCTCATTGCTTCAATGGCGAGGGGTGAAAGGTCATTGGCAATGACATAACTGACTTGGAGCATGAGAGTTGCTGTTGATGCAAGAAGTGAAAAACTGACTCTACAAGTGGAATTTCTTTTGCATAACGAATAGAGCGAAGCCCTGTGGCCGACAGAGCTTCCAAGATCACTATTTTGTGAGATCGATATAGTACTTGCTGTAGAAACGTATTGACGAGAGTGAAACGTGTCAGACTGAGACATACTGGGTCTGCCGCGGCGGTAGATGGCTCAGCAGAGTCGGCTGCGCATTGAAATCAGGTTTGACTGAAGGACAGAGAAAGGACGTGCTTTTACGCTTCTTATTCTGTGCTTTGAGAGCCTTTTTCTCTTTCATCTGTCTCCATTTCGTTTCCTTCTCTTTATCGAGTAGTTCACTCCACACACGTATACATGCAACGCTTAGATCACGGTTGAACTCCTGGACTGGGTTCAGAAATGCTTCGTTTGAGGACAGCAAGATATGAGTGTTATTTTCCGTGTGCAATGTAAAGCCATCGGGAACGGACAGCGTAGAGGCGTCCATATGGAGCCGCGATGCTCTTTGCAATACCAATCGGCAGCGTGCAAGCAGGTTTAATCTAGATTTAGAATATACACGTGACTCCGCCAACTTCCATATATATTAGACTACAACAACAGAGGACCGGATCTGTACGAGTTGAGTCGTCTCACACCAGATTCAGCGAGCATACCTCTTTGCCAGTCTTTGCCAACTTTTCTTGCAAATCCGCCAATAAGATCGTCCCTGTGACAATGACTTCCTGCTTCTCCAAGGATACTGAATAGTCGGACACGCCTCCTCCTGTTCGAGATCCTATTGTTCAGTAGAACGCTGCGGTTCAGGACGGCGCACCTTGCGTCTTGGCCCTCTCCAGCACTCGGGTGACGGCACCCGAACAACCAGAGCAGGTCATCTGTCAGATATCAATTAGCAACCCATGTCGTCCAGTTAGCACTCGCCTTGATATCGAACTGGTAGGTATGCTCGTCAGACTAGAAGAGCGTGTCAGTCCGCAATTTGACAGTCGGGCATATTGGCGAACCATGATAATATGGCTCGCTACAATCGAATCGGGCTGCGCAGTGGTAAAGATTCTGTGAGAGAGAGATGCTGACAGATCCAAGTATATAAGTAAGCCTGAGGCGCCTATTGACAATGACAAAGCAAGGTCGGCGACTTAGAACGCTATTATTAATACGTGCAGTAGATCTAATGAAGC
>CEMS01905345.1:0-27966 GCA_900068915.1 Megacollybia platyphylla | reverse complement strand
GTTGTTACCGTCCAACCATCTCCATCTGCTCATCACCATCCGTCGCCACAGCTTCCCAACCATCTGGCTGTCCTCGCAATCGGGATAGGCCCCACTCTGCAGCACAGAGAGTGAGCTGCTAGTCGTACAAACCGAAGGACTCACCTAGTAACCAAGGCATGCCTTCACCTTTCCGGCGCGTGATATAATAGACAGGAATACCCGCAAGAACAAAACCTGGCTGTTTTCAGATCGGGAGATCTCAAAAGGCAGGAAATGTTTTACCTAAGACAGCCATTGCTTCTAGAGGCGCTGCGACGATGGGCATGCAGAGGAGGAAAAGCGCCACCTGCTACATTCTAGCCAAGATAATAACCGAATTCAGGACCTACTGCACAAAAGGTGAGAGGGGTGATGATCCATGTCTTGTAAGGCCTGCAGAGTATCAGTAACTGAGGCGAGCAGAACAACCTCACTGACCTCTCAAGAAGGGGTTCTTTTACCCGCAAAATCACCAGACCGAGTACCTGATGATCCGTTAATCTTCAACATCATCGTCGCACAGTCATATCATACAGTCAGAAAGTAGAAAGCCCAGGAGGCAACCACTGAAAAGTTGATCAATGATCGAAACCCTCCACCGATCAAAATAAAGGCGGTTGTGATACTAGTTTGCAACAGTGTTGCGTTCAATGGAGTCTTGCGTTTGGCATGCATACGGCCAAAAACGGAAGGAAGATAGCCTTCGCGACCAGCAGCGTAGATTAAACGTGAAGCCGTGAAAAAAGAACCTAGGCAATTGCATTAGTTGCACGTATTGCACAGACGGCAACCAGTATGCCCTACCGTTTAATGCTCCGAAACACGATAAAGCAACCATAAAGGCAAAGACTGTTCCGCCAAGCGGTCCGAAAAGTGCACGGCCAAAGTCAAGGGCTATGGTATTGCTCAAACCAACAACCGCCTTCACCATCAGAAAACTGGAATATGCATTCATTGGGAACTCACCTTGTCCAACACGACAAAGTAAGCCAAGTTGGCAAGTAAAAAAAGAAGCTGAACGTCACGTCAAAATGCATTGCAGAAAAGTAGCATCCTTAACTGACAGTGACAGTCAGCATACTAAAGTGAATAGCCCTGGGAATGTTTTTCTGAGCATTATGCATCTCTCCACCAACATAATTGGCTTGATCCCAGCCATCAAAAGCCCACAACCCAGAGTAAAGAGCAAGGGAGTATGCTTTGGATCGGTTTAGTTGATACTATCATGCAAGAAAACCTCACCAGAAGGACTGTGGCTAGATCCTTCAAAGAGAGGAAGAGCTAGCGTCTTGGCAGCTTGTCCTCTCGCTAGTTGAACGATACCTATCAATAACCATGAAGCCTGTTATCAGCAGACTAATGAACGCTAATACCTAGAACGGTGATTGCAAGCTAGAAATGTTAGGGAAGAGAAGAGATCTACGAACTTGATACATACGAGAGCTATGATCTTCGCAGACGTAAAGACTACAGCCGCTCTTGGTCCCAATGTCCGTGTCCAAACGCACAACAAAGTAACGAGAAGAACCGCAGCAACAGCAACAAGTTTGATTGCCCACTGTGGTATGGAATCAGGAGAGACCTCTGCGTGTGTATTATGAAACCAAATGCGGTTCAAATATTCTGCAAATATGAGGCTAATCACAGCATTTCCACCTACAAACTAGTTAAAAATCTTATTCGATAAACTGTTACTAGGCACATACCAGGCTTGAGAGCAATGATAGCAGTCCAAGCAAAAAGGTAGGATACAAGGGGGCCATAAGCATATGAAAGGTAAGCTTGAGCACCGCCGTTCTGAGGGATCGCGGAGCCCAGCTCTGCAAAACTACTGGCACCCGTCCAAGCTAACAGACCGGAGGCAAGCCATACCGCTAGACTTGCTCCCACACTCTGAGTGTTTGAAAATACAACTCCTGGAGAAGAGCTAGACAGACGTGTAAACAGTTGAAGGCGAGGTAGATAAATCGCTACAAGATCCCTGAGCCAATCTAAAGCGAAAACGGCTTTTAGTCGACGATGAGATGAGCGATGCAAGATGGACTGAAATTACCTGAAGGCCTACTACAAGTGCTATCCCTGATAACACCCGTCAGTCTAGTTACCACGAACGAGACACATCACACCGTTAATCAACCCAATGCTCTTGTCGCTGGAGGCTCCGTCTCCAACCAGACTTTCTGGATCTGTGATGCTTGCGGCAAGAGGAAGAAGATCATGCTGAAAGGAGAAAGAGTTGCCGCTGTACAAGCATCTCAGATTCTCAAGACGCGCTACACATCAAATCTGAGTCCATACCCTGATGGTGGAGCAAACTGAGGACCATCCAAAATTTCCAAGGCACGTAAAGAGTCTTCAGAGACTCTCTCAAAGCTCAATGGTGGAGAAGGTGAGTTTACTGAGCTTTTAAGAGGTACATATGAGGAAGAGGTCATGAAGAGACGTCACGTTTTTTTTTAGAAACTAGTCACAAGCGTCGTCGAGAGGCCGCACCAAAGCTCAGGTTTAACAATTTACTATAATGCACAGAGCCTATGATATTAATACGGCTGCCAGAGTGTGACTGTAGACACGAATCCATTCACATTCATGCTCTGCTCAATCACCCCCGTTTCATTGATGCTGAGCTGGTATTCTGACGCAACAGTTGACAGTGAATAGATAAAAGCAGTCGAAGTAGACGAAATATCCACAATCTGAGAGGAGCAGTTGCGGGTATTCAAACAGTCTTGCGTATAGTTCTGGTAAAAGCTGTAGAATGTTGCTCCTATTGGACAATTTTCAGTCTGCTTGGATAAAAGCAATAATTTGACCAACCAAAGACATAAATATCGAAAGAATCCTTGATGGTCAAGGCCCAAGCCGTTGATAAGTCTGCTGGGAACACAGGGTCGAAAAAGTCGGGCCTTGTGGGATAGGGGTCAATACTAGAGGGAAGTGGCTGGAAATACGGCTGAGAAGTGACTGAACGGGTTGCCGTGATGAGGTATTAAGAACTTACTGCCTCCGTCTGCATTAGTCCCATGTAATGGTTCTGTGCGTCCACCAGGTTGTACTGATAAATCATGAAGTGTTCAGCAGCAGTTCCTATCATCCAGACTGGACCCTGAGATTGGCTCAAAATTCCGCGACCAGCATATACCGTGATCAGTTCATTATCGTTTGTTTCCAGATCGTGATCACTCAACCAAACCCAGGTGCCCTATAGAAGATAGAATCAACCGTCCATTAACGTCCATTGACAACATACCTCAAGATAAGCCGTAGAGTTACTGGTCAGGTGAAGTGCAAGGAATGCAGCCATACAAGCAGACGTGTTTGTAGGGCTTTGTGGACATTGAGCGACTTGAAGGTTACTTCCCGCAGCTGCCAGATGTAAGTAAGCACTTTAATCTTCAATGCAGACTTGTTGACCTCCTCCGAGACTAGAACAAAGTACTCGAATACGACTTAAGACTGAATTCTGGAAACGAACCGTATATGCGTATCCCACATTCCAGCTCCCGCCCCATCGCTATGGATGTTCCATTGGACTACTATAGCTCCGGCCGCTACAGAGGCGGGTCAGTGCCTATGGGAAAGCAAATGGGCAGCTTAACCTGGTCCGGATGTTGTGAAGACGATGTCTGTGATCTCTGCGATGCCTTGGGAACCTGGAGGACCAACTCTGACGACTACTTGGGGGTTGTCGACGTCTTCAAAAAAGCTACCGCGCCCCTGAATTTCTGTCCAAGCTTCTCCAACAATCCTCGAGTTGGCAGGAATCGTCAGGGTGGAAGTAACAATGTATGTTCCGGCGTCAAAGAAGATTATCTTGCAGTTGGCATGCTGAGTAAAAGCCATTTTAGACAAACTCGAGGAAGAAAGAGAATGTACTGTATTGAGGATGGCTTGGAGTGCATCCGTATCATCTGTGATCCCATCTCCTATCGCACCATAGTCCTTGACGCTAACAAATTGGGAAACGGAGTAGTCTGCATACTGAGGATGGGTCCTGGAAACCACTCTTCCCTGAGCATCCAACAATGCACTTGGAAGAGGGAGTGAGGAAAGATTCCCTTGTGTGTATCTTCCATCACCGTTCGCGCTAGAGTAGACATTACCTTGTCCCCAGGAATCGATAGTCATGGTGCCGGTGGTTCCGTCTAGTACTATTGTACCGTCAGATACAGCGATTGCGGTGGACACGTTCTGCAGCTGTATATTATTTAGCACGTATGAAGTGCTCAGAGAGCCGTTATTGGCAGTGGAGGACCGAAGGAAAATGGGCGTGTCATTTACAACGATATCACGCAAAGCTTCAGCAGCAACTGACTGAAGTCTTTCAGCTTCATGCTTCAAGTAAACAGTACAAACCCTCACATTGCCATCCGTGGTGATATCAAATCCGACCTAATGACGGGAAGCATATATGCCATGCCCTCGGCTATGGGAATTTTATATCATACCTGACAATTATTGAGAGTGATCCCTCAGGTGCCGTTAGAATTCGTTTGCAGAACTTGGCACAGAAGATTACCCTGGAATGTCCAACCTATTATCAAATTAACAAAGAAATGATAGTTGGGAGGAATAACTTACCCCAGTTCCAAACGCCAAATACGCCTGTGTTCGCCCCGTTGATGGTGACGTTTCTTACAGTGAATCTATCGAGTTGTGCGTTAAAAGATGGGTTCTGCCAGTGGAAGGACTACCGACTGTTGATTTCCAACCCACATCCCGTAGTTCCCTGTTCTATTCAGAGCCGGACTATAAACAATAATTTACAGACCGCCGTTCAACACTAGATCGCCCATGAAACCACCGCTTCGGGAAATTGATATAGTGTGGATATGGTCAGAACGGTGACTGACCTCCCATTTTCCATCCATATACCTGAGTAGATAATCAAAGGAGCTCGACGGGGAGAACTGCAGGTGTACTGACCTTGGTGAGCGGTCCCTGGCTGTGTTGACATCTCAACTACTATATTCATGAGGGAGGTTGCCTGCGCAACCTGCCAATGGATCCCGGTACCTTGGGATTTATCAAAAGGAACTCTATCTGCGTCAACAAACTGATTCGCAAAATGTGGTAGCTGCTTACTGACGAACGTCAATTATGAAGTTTCTTATTGAGCGGAAACTGGATGGGATTCGTGTGAGCGTACTTTGGAGTCATATCCAGCTGACTTACAAAGTATCTTGGTTGACGTACCTGGAAGGAAGGTTAAAAACCTTTACACAAGTATTACAAGTGAAAAACATACCACTGTCCGAAGGCCGTATACGGGTTGAGATCTTCGTAACATGAGCTTCATTGACAAAGGGCTATGCATATTTACCAATGACAGCTATGTCATTAAAGGTCGGTGATGCCAACAAAGTCGGTGGATTTCGGGCATCACCCACTAAAACTGTCCCAGCATAGAGAATAATGGCATTAGAGACAAGGTAGGTCCTGTAACATTGGCAAAAGAGCACAGGGGTTGAAAATAAGTTTACCCAGATGGGAAATACACAACGGCATTAGTTATAGTGGATGAAGAGCAATTTCCCCCGCCACAACGGCCTCCGGAAGATATAGCATTGCTGCAAAGAAAAATCTTGAGCTTCCAGAAGCGAATTGATACTATCGAGCATACTTGATTGCCTCTGTATCATCTGTGATACCGTCGCCTATAATTCTGAAGTAAACAGTTAGGACCACTGCTCCTGTACACTTACCTGCGGCACCGAAATCTGTTCTGACGTTTCGGAAGACCGTGTAGGTAGGATCAGGATTGAACGCGGACGTTCCCTGGTGTTTGATGGATTCCAACCAAAAAGGTTCTCCTGGAGCCGCAGTACCAGGACCCAGGGGAATCAAGCAGTCCGCGCCGTTGAAGCTTTGCGTCAGTGCAGCCGTGCTAAGTAAAACACTGATAGCAACGAAGACAAGCAAATGATGGATGGAGAACATTATAAGGATGAACAGCAAGTATCAGCTAGTATCAGGGAGTAGCCACAATTTAAAGTCTTCCATAGCGCTGGCTCGCAAGTTTACACATGCTCCATAGGTCAGAAGATAGATTCTAGGAGGGCAGCTAAAGTTAAAAAGGCACCAGGAGGATGTCGACCACTTTCATATCACTGACATGTAACTGACAGGTACTGACATCCGATGACAATGAACACAAGGAAACTTCAAGTTTGGGCTTGCATGATGCTGTGATTGTCCTGAGCTCTTGAAATGTACAACCCTTCAGTATCATGACTATGATATGCGTGAAGGAGTGCCAGTCTCTGTTTTCGTATCGTGCATAATGTAAATTGCTTACGAAAGAAGCAGTTAATGCAGGATCAACTCCGGCAATTTCAACATAGAAGTCGGCTTCAGGGCCCGCGCAGTTCAAAGAATCTCCAATTAACTTATATACATCGCGGAAAAACATTCCAGTCTACATAGGGCAGCAGGGTAGCATATACATTTCAAATGGGCGTTAGTTTTCAATATTAGGAAGGTTGCTTGGAGGTGGAACAAAAAACTGAGACAAATATTTAGCTCGCTCGTTCATATGCTGCGAAAGATCCTTACCCGTGTCTTGATACCCCCAGCGTTTGGCAAACGAGTAGTGCCTGAGCTTAGCCAAGCGTCAACCTCAGCGGCAGCACCACGTCCCTCGCTAGCATGGCATCAGTAGGAAGAAACCTGAGCACACAAACCACTGACTTGATACCCCAGACGATCAACGATTGTCCACGACGACAATCCCCGGCCGCAAAAACACCTTCAGCGTTGGTGGAATATTTCTAGCATAGGTCAGGCGTGCAATTGAGCACTTCGCAAAGCGTACTTTGTATGGTGTTTGAATATTGGATCTGACATCTTGTGCGACTCCCAACGCCTTAATCACCTCAGCTTGTGGTCCCAAAAATCCGAGAGCGAGGAATACTAGTTGTGCCGGGAAGAACTTCTCCGATCCTGGGACTTCTTCCATCTTCCAACGACCACCGGAATCTTTAGTCCACTCAACACGAACTGCAGGGAGATGAGGTGGTGACAACATCAAAGGTTTGATGTAAGTATACCTGTATTTAGACCCTTGAGCTTCCCATCTTCGTCAATAACAAACTCTTTGGTAGAAATACAGTACTCTCGGGGATCTATGCATAGAGTGGGCAGATGTGGAACAACAAAACAGGACATACCGCTACCAAAATGAGCTGCTACCTCGGTATGACCATAGTCGGTGCGGAAAATCCTAAGACACATGGGGTAACAAAAGAAGTATCAAGTAGCACTTACCTTGGCCACTGTGGCCACGGATTGTCCCTTCCACGGGAGACAGAAGGACGGGGGAGTAATTCAAAGTTGGTAACAGACTTCGCACCATGACGCATGGCGGTTCCGATACAGTCATTGCCAGTGTCACCGCCTCCGATAACAATGACATCTTTTCCTTTGGCGTCAATATATGAATCGTCTTGAAGGCCAGAATCTAGAAGTGATTTCGTGTTGAGCTATAACGAAGGTTATTTCTTACTGCAGCATAGGGGCACTACTCACTTGCAAGTACTCCATCGCGAAGTGAATACCGTCCACATTTCTATTCGGAATCCTAAGATCACGAGGCCAAGTCGCGCCAGTGCAAATCACAACCGCATCGTTCTCGGCTCGGATTTGCTTCACGTCCACATCAACTCCAACATGAGCATTGGGAATCAACGTCTATAATTTTTCAGCACGTTAGTATTGAGAATGCCCCCACTTACAATTCCTTCTGCTGCTAATAAATCCAGACGGCGTTGAACCACGCCTTTGTCGAGTTTCATACTAGTTAATCCATTAACGATGATTGCGAAAGTTGTCGTAGGCTTACTTGGGAATACCATACATCAAGAGGCCACCCAGACGATCATTTCTGTCGTAAATAGTGACGAAGTGCCCAGCCTTGTTGAGCTGGTCGGCACAGGCTAAACCAGCTGGACCTGACCCTATTATAGCAATCCTCTTTCCCGTGCGGAAAGCCGGAGGGTTTGGGGCCATCCAGCCCATTTCGAAAGCCTGTTCCATAATGAGTAAAGCGCTGAAAGATGGCTAAAGAACCAAGTTACCTTGTCTATGATAGCGCACTCGATGCTTTTGATCCCCACAGGCTCCTCGTTAATCCCGAGAACACATGCACCCTCACAGGGTGCAGGGCACACCCTACCAGTGAATTCAGGGAAATTGTTGGTCAAGAGTAAACGGTTAAGGGCGTCTTGCCATTGCCCCTTGAAGACGAGATCATTCCACTTGGGTATCACATTTGAAATAGGGCACCCCGTGTCTGATTGGCAGAAAGGTACTCCACAGTCCATGCACCGAGCAGATTGATGCTGCAACTCGGAAACCGTAAGACGGGAGGATATTTCGTTCCAATCCTTTACGCGCTTACGAGGGGGACGATACGCTTCTCCCAGTCGCTTATACTTCATGAAGCCTCGCGTTTTATCAAGTTTGTTGAGCCGCTGCTTGGCTGATGTCTCGTCTACGACCGAATCTTCTAGATCAGTGATGGACGGTTCATGGCGAACTTTAGGAGTGGCCAGGGACGGTGTTCTAGGCAAGAGAATGTCTTCCAGGCCTTCGGATGCTAGATCAACTTGACTAGCTGTCCGAGAAGGTATCAAGTCAATGACGCTCTGGCGCAGTTTCTCCTCTTTCGCCCGGATGGCCTGTTCCCCCAAAACTCGCTTGTAATCGTAAGGCATCACACGAACAAAGAGGGGGAGCAGATGGTGGAAGTCATGAAGGACCCGGTCTGCTACCTCCGAGCCGGTGTAGTGACGATGATCCTCTATAAGACTACGCAAACCAGCAATTTCACGAGGATCAGTCACTTTGCCGAGTTCGACCATTTCCAGGTTCACTTTAGATGCAAAAGTGTGGGCAGTGTCGAGAACATATGCAATACCACCACTCATGCCTGCAGCGAAGTTTCTGCCAGTAGTCCCTAGTATGACAACGCGACCCCCAGTCATATACTCGCACCCGTGATCTCCAGTGCCTTCAACGACGGCATTAGCTCCTGAATTTCGGACAGCGAAGCGTTCTGCTGCAACTCCACGGATAAAAGCTTCACCGGAGGTTGCGCCATAGAGACAGACATTGCCGATAATAATGTTTTCTTCGGCTTTGAATGTGGACGCCTTGGGCGGAAAGACAATAAGACGGCCGCCTGAGAGGCCCTTACCCACATAATCATTGGCATCTCCTTCCAGCTCAATGGTAATGCCAGCAGCCAAAAAGGCGCCTAACGACTGTCCGGCAGATCCCCGCATTTTGATATGGATGGTGTCCTTGGGAAGACCCTCTTCACCATATAGTTTGGACACACGGTGGGATAGAGAAGTTCCCAATGCTCGGTCAGTGTTTGTCACTTCACAGTCGATATGCACCGGGAGGCCTTTAGTGAGCGCTGGTTCGGATTCATCAATGAACTTGTTATCGAGACGAATATATAGTTTGTGGTCTTGCTGGCGGACTCGATATGTGGCTGCACCAGGACGCATTTGCCACGCTGGTTTCAAAATCGCTGACAGGTCCAAATGCGCAGTTTTAAGAGTACGCATTTTTTCATTCACCTTGAGCATATCCGCTCGCCCAACCATTTCATTGATTGTGCGGAAACCTAGTTTCGCCATATATCCACGAAGTTCTTCAGCCAGATAATAAAAGAAATTTATAACTTGTTCAGGTTGACCCGCAAATTTGGCTCGTAACTGAGGGTCTTGAGTAGCGATACCCACAGGACAAGTATTAACTGTAACATGCGTTTAGTTGCTTCGAAAATCGGAACTGAAAATCTCACGATGGCACTTTCGCATCATGATGCATCCCATGGCGATGAGGGGTGCAGTAGCAAAGCCCCATTCCTCAGCACCAAGCAAACATGCAATCGCAACATCTCTACCAGTTCGAAGCTGGCCGTCTGTTTGGACAATTACTCTGCCCCGGAGATCGTTGAGCACCAAAGTCTGATGAGTTTCTGCCAGACCCAGTTCCCAAGGCAAACCTGCGTATTTTATACCCGTCCACCTAGAGGCTCCAGTGCCTCCATCATGACCAGAGATGAGAATGTGGTCAGCTTTTGCTTTGGCAACTCCACTAGCCACAATACCGACACCAACTTCTGAAACTAATTTTACCGAGACTCTGGCGCGGGGATTGGAACACTTCAGGTCATAGATGAGTTGCTTCAAATCCTCAATCGAATAGATATCATGATGAGGTGGTGGGGAAATCAGACCAACCCCTGCGGTGGAATGGCGCGTCCGTGCGATGGAACCAGATACTTTGTGCCCTGGAAGTTCTCCTCCCTCGCCTGGTTTTGCACCTTGAGCCATCTTAATCTGAAGTTCGTCAGCGTCGGCCAAATAGTTGGAGGTGACGCCGAATCTTCCTGAAGCAACTTGTTTGATTGCGGATCGCATAGTGTCTCCACTACTCAAAATCAATGACCGTTCGGCATCTTCACCACCTTCCCCCGTGTTCGACTTCCCGCCGAGACGATTCATAGCAATGGCAAGCGTAGAGTGTGCCTCCATCGAAATTGAGCCGTATGACATTGCACCAGTTACAAATCTCCGAACAATCATATTCCATGGCTCGACCTGCTCGATGGGAATAGGTGTGACTTTCTCATAGCGGAATTCCAACAGTCCACGTAGATGGACATGCTTGGCTTGTTCATCGGCATTTCGCGAATAGGCATCGTAAGCAGCCTGATTCTTTTCGCGAACAGCGTCCTGGAGATTGGCTATGCCCGTAGGATCATTGATGTGGGCTTCACCACCATCTCGCCAATGATATTCGCCAGACTCGGGCATACCCGGAGGAATAAGGGTCTCACGACTTGGCCATCCACGTTCATGAAGTTCAAAAGCATCCATGGCTAGAAGGTCAAAAGTTGCACCTTGAACTCGCGACGCTGTGCCAATAAAACAACGATCAACCACTTCAGAGTGCAATCCAAGGATCTCAAAGATCTGAGCTCCCTTGTATGACTGCAAAGTAGAAATGCCCATCTTGGACATGACCTTCAGAATACCATTATCCACTGAACGCTGATAATTTTCTGACAGTTGAGCGACAGTCTTGCCATTTTTTATCCTCACGATGAAGTCAGCCAAGCAATGAGCGGGCAAAGTGATAAACCTACAGGCCTTCCCTGCCCACCTTGTGGATAGTCTCCATCATCAACCACGGACAAATGGCATCTGCACCATACCCTACAAGAACACACAAATGATGCACCTCTCTAGCCTCCGCGGTCTCGACCATCAAGGCAACTTTGGCGCGCTTCTTTTGCATGACGAGGTGATGATGAACACCTCCGCAAGCGACCAAGGCGGAAAGTGGGACACGTTCGGGTCCCGTTTCACGGTCGGACAAGATAATGACTTTGATGCCGTCGTCGATCGCTTGAGCTGCCTCACTACAAACGCGCTCGAGAGCAAGCTGATAGCCGGGTAAACCTTGCTCTTTAGAGAACGTGATGTCGATGGTACGCGAGGGCCAACTGGTATAGGCAGCTTTCAGATTCTTCATCGCATTCATCTCCTCGATGGAAATGACGGGGGACGGTAAGAGTATACGATGACATTGCTCCGGCTTCATTTCCAAAAGGTTTCCCTCGGGGCCGACGTAAGTCTCGAGAGACATTACGATACTCTCGCGAATAGGATCAATGGGAGGGTTAGTCACTTGAGCGAAAAGCTGACGGAAGTATTCATATATCAATCGAGGTTGAGTGGCCATATTAGCAAGCGGGGCATCATTGCCCATCGAACCCAAGGCTTCTTTTCCGTCGGAAAGCATAGGAAGCATCAACAGGTTCAACTGCTCTACAGTGAAGCCAAAGGCCATTAACTTGGGATCCGCGCTGAGGGGGCTTGAATCGGGCGCCGGATCTAACACAGCATGACTGCGCTTTACACGCTTGACAATGTTGGGAACATGGAGGACATGAGATTCAACCCATGAAGCAAAATTCTGTTTAGCAGCAGTGGTGCGCTTCAGTTCCTTGTCGTCTACAAGTCGCCCTTCAAAGGTATCGACCAGGAGCATGCGGCCGGGCTTCAATCTCCCTTTCTGGACGATCTTTTCCGGCGCGACGTATAATACACCAACCTCCGAGGCGCAGATAATAATGTCTTCGTTAGTGACAATGAAGCGACATGGTCTAAGGCCGTTGCGATCGAGGTTTGCTCCACAGTAGCGACCGTCGCTGAAGGCAAACAATGCCGGGCCGTCCCACGGCTCTTGCAAGCATGCAGCCCAATTGTAAAACGCCTTCTTCCCGGGTTCCATGTTTTCATTTCCTTGCCATGCCTCGGGAATGAGCATCATGATAGCCTCGGGTAAGGTGACTACTCCGTTGACAACCAGCAGCTCAAGAACATTGTCAAACGCAGCAGAATCTGAACCTCCGGTCTCGACGATTGGGTAAAGAAGATCAAGCTGGTCGCCAAAATGCTGAGACGAAAAGACGCCTTCACGAGCGCGCATCCAATTCTTATTACCACGAACGGTGTTGATTTCACCTACAGCGACGAGTTCAGTGAATCCTATACAATCAGTTGATACAAACCGTTGTGTGCGGCCCATCGCATGGGTTGTGCACGATCCCAGCTGGGAAACGTATTTGTTGAAAAGCGCGAGTGGACCAAGGCAAAATGTGATCGATAGAGGACATGGTTGAGATCATGATAGTAGTTGTATACTTGAGGTGGTGAAAGCTGGCCTTTGTACACGATATTCTTGGATGACAGGGAACAAACGTAGAATCCCTTGGCGAGTGTACTTGATACAACAAAATTTTAATTGATGTCAACATCGATTTTGAAAACATAATAGACAAAAAAATCACAAACATGGTATGAGTAGCGTGCTTTCGAAGAACATAGAGCTGCCGTTCGAAATATTTTGCGTCGAACGTACCCCTTTGGCTTACAGGACCATCACCGTAGTGGGCTCGAAGGACGACGAAGGGTTGAACGATAGTTGGCTCCTTGCTGCTTGCTGCTGGTCCGAGAATAGTACCATCTGCTGGTACTTGTCTCCAGCCTAGAACTCGCAGACCAAGATCGAGAGCAATTTTTGAGAATATGGCTTGAGAACTCTGCAACTGAACAGGATCATTAGCCTTGAAAAACACGTTTCCGACAGCGTATTCCCCTGGTTCAGGGAGAGTGCAGCCGATTTCAGTCTCGGCTTCTCGTTTAAAAAACTCGTGAGGGATGGCCGTCATGACTCCAGCGCCATCACCATCACGGCTGTCAGCGCCGGTTGCACCTCTGTGAGTCATTGCGCAAAGGAGTTGGCGAGCATCGGACACGATTTTATGGGTCGGTTCGCCCTTGATGTGGCAAACAAACCCTACACCGCATGAATCTTTCTCATTTTCATTGAGATAGAGACCTTGGTTGGCGGGCATCGCCCCAGCCCAGGAATGGGGATCACGCTCGACAGCATAGAAGCTCTTGACACTTTCTGGGGAGAGAGACGCGGATACGAAAGGCAGGCTTTCTGTGGCCATCGACACTCGGTTACCAACCCAGACAAACAGCACGTGACTTGGTCTCGGCCGAATTACCATCGGACCTGATTCCGATTGGTTGATACGAAGAAGATTGTGGCGCTAGCTTTGACAAACTACATATGCACGATAAACTTGAGCTTATCAGAGTGGATCTGTATTCTACGAGGCAGTGAAAGTTGAAAGATGAAGGAAGCACATTGAACCGGTGAGGCAAGACAATGTAGATCCTTTTTTCCACGGATTACGAAACTTGAAGAACGACCACTAACATCGAGTCCAGTCGCAGAGTGAGAAGCAAAAGATGCCTTGTGGCAACTGATCCGGCGGTCTGGCTATAAGGCTCATGTTCAACTTCCGTGAGCTCCTCGGAAAAACAGAGCAACTTGAAGAGGATGGAAGCATGGTGAGAATACGATAACACTGAGAGCCTCGATTCATGCTTCGCGCATAAATCTTGATGCAATCATACTGAGTGATAAACACAAAGGCTGGAAAGTGGCAGCGCGGGCCGGGCGATATACTTTCGAAGGGACTGTCATATGTGCAGGACAGAACGAAAATCGAGAGCTGTCGAGCATGCAGCATTCTGATACGAGGCACCTAATAACTGACAAGAACGACCCAGACCCAGAATATTCTGGTAAAGAAGATCTCGTTGCTCGCTGACGTGTGAAGGAGAGAACAGAAGATTGGGCGTGGACGACGAATACTTGCGTCGAGAACAAGGAATGAGCACTGTTGCTCCATCAGATCTAAAACATCTGGCCACTTGTCCGGTATCGCCTACGACTACAGTGTCCCTGACGCACGTAAGCGTACCTTCGAACGGACGACGAACGAAACGGAAGATTCTCGCCAGTAAGTCGAATCGGTGGAACGAATCATGGTACTTCCTTGAGCCACAATGTCCTTGATGTGGCCGCGGAGACGGTAGCTGATAGATCAGCTCCAGCACCAAGGCATGCTCAATTCTGAGATTCTTTCCATAGAGATCTGCTACAAATGTTCAGAATGGATGAGATCATGTTTATATCCATTGTCAGTGGCGTAAGAAGCAAAGCTGTTCATGATCAAGGTACGCTTCATCAGATAATTAACCATGAGGAAACTTGAATGCCATCAGAACAATTACTCCGATACAGCGTCACACTGACCGGTCGCATCTTCCTCGTCTAGAAAACTATGACACCCATGAGGCTTTGGAGAAGAGTGGCCACGGAGAATAATGAAACCAAGTGCTGTTCCTCGAGTCGTTGACCTTTCAAGTCGACAACCCAAGTCTCCAAGCGCAGGAGACGGCAGAGCTACTGGTAAGAGATCGGAATGCCGGTAACTAAAGTGTACATGTCGGCGTCTTGAGCTGTGATGACAGGGATCAACGTGGTTGGGAGAGAATGAGCAAGATAGTTTACCAGGTGGTTTGGCAGATGTGAGTGAGTACCTGTGAGTACCGACATAATTTGAAGTCCCTTAAGTAATAGATATAATAGTTACGAGCGTTTAATGGTACCGCTCGGTTCACAACCCTGCTTCTCTCCGCGCGGCAGTTTAAGAAGAGTAAGAGTGAGCTTGGATTTCAAATTTAATGAGTGGTAAGCGTCTGTGGCATAGCATGTACAGAGTTGGTGGTTGGCATGACCCTCGTACATAAACACTCGCATACTTGCTCCGAACATTCAATTGGACCGGGAGCCTGAATGACGACTTCCATTCCTATCCTATTTCCAGACATAAACAAGTTCCGAGGATCAACGTCTTCTTTGCGCGCCGTAGTCCTGTAACTCGAACTTGGCATTGTTGCGACAACTATTAATTTATTTCCAAAAGATTGCGCATAGCCTGTAGCCGCCAGTCCATGATTGCAAGAGCCCTACACGATACTAGCCTCTTTGCTTAAATGATAGCTCTTTCCTATGAATCGCCGGTCGGACACTGTTTATGAACTCGTGCCTGGTCTTTCGATCCGTTTGGGCTGCTTCATTTTCAAATCGTTCATTCAACTCCGCGAATATCGACCCTTCGGAATACACAAGCTTGTCACTATTTCCTCGAAAACTTCTTTAGGGTCCACCAATTGCAAAAGTTGCCTCGGTTTCCTCCTTCACTAATTCCTCCGTCATGATGTTTCATTTCCATACGCAATTCAACTATAGAGTCAAGTCCAGCTTCTTGTTGACACCATCTCATTCCTATCACCGATTCGTGCAAGGTTCTCGATCGAAGGGTAGACTAAATAATGTGTCTTCTGAAGCTGCCATATAAAAGGCTTACTCCTCGCATTGCAACCAACTGAGAATTACCGGTTCGTGTTGCACCAAGAGCTTTAACAGCTACAACTATTTTGGCTATGAACTTTCCTGTGAGTCTACATTTCTTTCGATACAAGTGTCTCATTTTTTAGGCCGGAACACGAGTGTTTTTCTGGACTTCCAGGGGGCAGGTAGCATATGGTACTGTGCAAGGTGCCGAACGTCTACCAGATGTGAGTAACTAGGTATCTTTGGATGCTGTTCTTCATCTGCTATTTAGGGAACTGTGGTCCTTGCTATATTAGAGGATGGGACAGGAAGAAGCCTAAGACTACCGTAAGCCTTGTTTCTGTTTTCTCATTGATAGTGTGGCTCAGGTATATACTTCAGTGCAGCCGGTGTGACAAAAGTAACATAATAGATTCCAACCCGTAGTTAGCTGTATCGCATAGAGAAGGACATTTACACCTAGACGTCATCCGACATATTTTGTATCGCTATTTTGTAGTATATAAATGCCATCACAAATGTACTGTTATCAGATCTGTGAAAGAAGATTTACCCCTGAGATCGACAAGGTTTCGTTTCGTACCCCATAATCCTCATGTTAACCAAGAAGTTTCTATACACGGCATACAGAAGCTGGAGTTGAGCCTGAAGACCAAGTTCAACGCGGTACAACTTCCACGTCGTACACTGCTCGAATCTGGATCTGTTTTGATCCGCGGAAGCAGTTAATTTCGTGCCAAGGATTTGCGATCCTCCAGTTGAATGAGACTGGGAGCCTTGCAATCAAAAAATAACCTTACTCTAATCATGACACTGAGTCTTTGACCACCAGGTAAAATTTTTCCATCAAATACTCCTTTCTCCAGGATCGAGTGAGTGTAATCGTAGCGCAAGGAGTCCCTGAACGAATGTCATAAATGGTGATAATGATCAAGGGACTGACTGACCTTTGTAGATACACTGAACCGGAAGGAAGTACAACATCAAAGTTGTCATCGTTGCCAGGACCCATCATCCTCAGAATTCGCTCTGATCCCAGACTAACGCCAAATATCCACGTTCCACTGGCTTCAACATTGTCAACATGAGGAAGTATTCGGCCGTTAGACGCCAGATGTAAAAGATGTGTTTGGATGTCCACTGTGGTTGGAAGTAAGGAGTGTAGTCGATTCAAGATAGAAGGAAGGCCAGGCACTGAAGGCCACGCAGTTAGATGCATCTCCCTGTAGTTGTGGATTACACCATCGTAGTGCCCCTTTTTTTATAATTCGACTCGGTTTTGCGACTCAAAAAGGAAGACGAACGTCTTTGAAGTCATAATAAGCCTCCGGGAGGAATACATCGCTTATGTTCTGAGAAGGTGGTATCGATCCGAGGTCCTTCCTTCGAAGCCTCCAACGCCGGCTTTCCCTGGCATCAAGTTCGTTTAAGGCAGTTTGGAGGAGTACTTTCTGCTCTGAAGCAGACAAAAAGTCTGGAATGAGGGTGAAAGCGGTTGGCGGTAAACCTTGAAAGAATTTCTTGGTCAGATACAGCATAGGAAGCAACAAATCACGTGGTATGTCCAAAGTGGACGCGAATGAAGAGCAACGCGATCGAAAGAACTCTGTCCAAGCAGCCTTAGCTCGTACCCTGAGCCGAAGCCTGGCACTGTATTTCTCCAGGCCAGTCAGGTTGTTTCGGCCATCCAAGGGTAAAGCAATAATTATTTCGTTTTTTACTTGACAATGCCAGTGTCTGGCTGGCAATCATTACAGAGACTGGCCATGCAAGATGGAGCTTCTTTGACCCCGCAATACGTCTCAACCCTTGTCAGAAGTCACGGAGTATGCAGTCTTCATGAACAAGGCATTTTTTCAACAAACCAACAGGTCCTCCTTCTTCCGAAACATTTTTTGCCACCAATCATGGTTAATGGGCTTCTAGGTTCACTTTCCGTCGGATTCACTCTCCTAAACTTTAATGCATCTCAGGCGTGGTTCTTTGGACGAGCTATGCGAAGACTCTCGCAGTTCTAGAACCGTACCTTGGCCGTCATCCAACTGTAAACGCCGCTGTGGCAGGAGGTATTGCAGGTGGTGTACAGGTATGACTGGCTTCAAGGCTGTTCGACCGACTTGATCAGATAGGCCTTAGCTGCTGCTCCAGTAGAGAATGTTCGTTTAGTTCTTGAAGGCAGAACCGTCTATCGTTCTTGGCATGTGGCCTGGAAAGAAGTCTTTAAAGGTTCACCCCGACAGTCAATTTCCACAGAAGAAAACATCAAGGACATGCGCGAAGTTCGACAATGGATGAGAGATGTAACAGAAATGGCTGGTCGCGGTTGGAGTGGATGGACATGGGGATTAGGCAAAGACGTTACCGGTATGTGCCTGGCTAAGCTAGTAATTTCTTATTACTTTTCCAAGGCTTCGCCATGTTTTTCACCATCTTCGAAGTTACTTGTCGTGTGGCGTCAGACCTCAGGTCCCTGTCGAAAAACGCTCTAAAAGATGATGATAAATACGCTCAGAAATATATTCCACCAGTGTTCCATGCAGTCATTCTTGTTACAGGAGGCGTGCGTCGTCCTCACCATAGATCAACTTTAGTTGATCATCTCTTAGGTTGTCGCTGGTCTGGCTTATGAACTCGTTGGTCGTCCATGGGATGCTGCGAGACGAATTGTCCACCTGAGCAACACACAAACATCAGCATTTCGGACCGTCGAAGAACAGCTTCGTCGAGATGGGATTCTTAGTTTTTTTCGAGCCCCTAGACAACCTCACACCCAACATAGCAGTCGGTTCCATCACGTCCTCAAAACTCTTGGTCGAGTTGGCCCTTGGGGCTGTGGATTCCTAGCATGGGAAGCCTATGGGGCCGGTTTGGCCCAGCAATCTGAATAGGCCAAGTCCCAACTTAACCATTCCTTCAGTCAGTGTTTTTCTGAGATCTAGTAATCTTGCAGATACGTCATTGGCGCAGATGCACTATCGTTATCTTAGATGCTAGAGGCTTTTTCAGGCACTGAACGCTAATCAACCCGACTCTTGATAACTTATGGAAGTTGAGATCTTCTAGCGCCACTTCTCTGGGATATTGTCCCATACCTGCGGAGTTGAAAATTTCGCCACCAACCTGGACATTGTCTCTCTTTGAAAGCGCCAACAGATTGCGAAATAATGAACGATACTAGGCTGTAGTATCGTTTTGAAATTTGGCATTCCAATCACATTGATTCACAGGACAATAAGAAGGCCAGAAGTAAGATTTTGGTGGCTGGAAGTATCTCTTAAAGTTCAAGTTCACAAACGCTAGCTTGGTCCACCATATTACTTACGTAATTAAACACACTTTCTCGGATCCTTTGACGGACCACTTTTGCTCGTATAGATATGCCTCGTTGTTCGCGAAAAGGCTGCGGCCAAGAGTACGCTGCAGACGGTGATGGGCCGTGCACTTTTCATCCTGGAGCACCTGTAAGCTTGGAAGAAAATATCTGCCTTTGAAGACGACGATCAGACGCTTTAGGTGTTTCATGAAGGCCTCAAATCGTGGTCCTGCTGCTCGGATGTTTATAAGCCTGTTCTTGATTTTGATGAATTCATGAAGATACAGGTGAGTGCAGTCGGATGAAAAATTAGCTACTGTGCTCCCTCAATTCAACTGCCTGTCCAGGGATGTACTCAAACTGAGCAGCACACCACCACCGTAGAGGGACCCAAAGTTCAACCCTCAAAAGCGGCAGCCCCGTCTGTCGCAAATCTTAAATCCACGCCCTCTGAATCTGTAACAGGGCAGGAGATCTACGCAACAACGCTCCCAAAACCAACGACTCAGTCCGTTCCTGCTTCCGCAGTCATCATCGAAGAAGAAGACGATCTTTCGATGCCTGTACCCCTCGGCAGTGTCTGTCGACATAAGGGCTGCGAAACAAAGTTTGTCAGTGACGAAGAAAATCGGCTTGGTGACGGAGAAGGTACAGTCTGCAAATATCATTCTGCTCCGGTAGGTCGCATCTTCTTGATTGGGCCATAGCTGAAACAGTCGTGCGTCATAGCCTATCTTCAGAGAGGGCAGTAAGGCACGTTTCTCCATTACGTTTCCAGCCTACCCCATTCATTTTTTGTCTCCTTTTGACAGGGGTACCTCTGCTGTAAACGAAGAGTTCTCGAATTCGATGAATTTCTCAAGATCGAGGGATGTAAAATTGGACGTCATGTATTCGTACCGAAGTCTGAGGCAGGAACGGTATGTGCCTTCCATCAGGCGAAGACCTCTCATCTCCGCGTACAGAAGACAGAAGAAATGGTTACCTGCCGTGTAGACCACTACCAAACAATAGACAAGGTGCATGTATCCATATTTGCCAAACAGGTCGATAAGGAGCAGAGCTCCATACACATACTCGACGAACAGGTTCCTTCTTCCCTAAATTATTGGCTTTCACTGACTGCATATGTAGGTCTCTGTTGATCTTGCTCTCCCAGGTCCCAAACGTTTCATCCGTACACTTAACTTATTTGGGCCGATTGAACCCTCGAGTTCCACATTTCAATTTTACGGGACCAAAGTATGTGTCTTTGTGAAGGTGTGATACCTATTGTAACTTTGACCAGGTCGAATTACATCTGCAAAAGAAGGATGGACGAAGCTGGACCTTGTTGGAAAAGACGACACAAGATCTCGGCAACATCAGTCTTACATTTGGTGTGGGAGGCAGGACGGGCACGATAGGCGGAAAGGAAATCAAATTAGATGAGGCGAACAAAGTTAAGCATGATGTAAGTACACCGCAATAATAATCATATACTGTGAAGTTAGAAGGAATGGCCTACCTCGTAGGCGCGCAACCTGCGCAGACATTGTAATGTGACGGGCTGGACATTCGGATTAGGTCGGTGCCAGCGGCGGCTTTTTGAGCTCCATATTTCAGCAGAAACCGCAACGACTGTTGCAACCGAAGATCTCGAAATGTCGAACTAGCCCTTCCCGGTGACCTGAAGTTGAGTATCAACTGCCAACCTTGGCTGCCATCTTGACCATCTAATTCTGCATCACAATTTCAGTGATGCAATCACCTTTCCTCGGTGGTGGATAAGCTCTCGTTGTGCGAAGAATATTAATCTGGCAACAACAGCGAGCTTACAAGAGGAATTACTTCCTATACAATGGATTCCCCGATACAGAACGTAAGCGTGAGCACCATTGGTCTATCCATCATCTTTTGTCTGCAGCGTATATGGGGCGTCCTCATGGCTCATGCAGCAACACGCTCATTTACAATTATAACGATAATACGCGTTACATCAGGAGCTGCAGAGGCAACAGCTGACGCAGTCCTCATTACCCATCGCCTCATGATATACGAGAAGTCAAAGCACACGCATTGGCCTGCCAGTGAGTATTTGTGAGTAACGTCTTCTTTTGGTGACAGCTTCTCACCGTTTGCAGAACAAATAGGTCAAGCATTGCATTGCGAACCTGTTCAGTTACGGAATCGGTCATACACGTAGGTTTTTCAACACAGGATATCTGTTCAAATGTGCACACCTGCATTGCTGATTATGTACTCACGTTTCGTCCCTTACTGCTTCCATCTTGGAAACAATCTATCCATTCCGGCGACCCACATCTTTGGTTGGGAACATGCCACGCTGATTTTCTGGCGCAGAGCGGCCGCCGTTGCTACTGGCAGAAAAAGAAGATCAGGAAATGAACAATAGATTCAACCCCCTATCGGCCCCGTCTTACCGTTGACTATCGAAGGATTCATTGATCCAGGACGAGAGAACTTTTATCTGCGGTGCATACGCTCTTTACAGTCTCCAGGACCCTGGAGCAAACTCCTTCCAATGTTCCGTACTTGCTCCATGTCTTTATACTCATTCAAAGCCTTAGATCTCCCAGCCTAAGAACTCTTACGGTGCACTGATATTCCAGACGTTTCCGTTTCCTCTGCCACAGGGTGGGGGATCCATAGGGTAGCACCCGGTAAAATTCTTGCTCAGATATTGCTGGCTTCTTTGTGTTCAACACGAGGTTTCATTTAAATTCGATGAGAAAATAACCATATTCGAGATGACAGTTTGTTAATGAATATTGTCAGTACATTGTCCATCTTTCTATTGTATCTATGTTGAAATACTCCACACCTCCAGCCCTACACATTCGAAAGAAACAGTTCCGCTTTTTTTTGGGCTAGGAGTACACAGAGGTTCGTTGTTGAATGTGGGACACGGGGCGGAGGACCCCTCGAGAAGACTATCATCGATATACAGACCATAATGTCCATCACTGTTTTGATTTATCAATTAAGGGAAGGACGAACAAAAAATACAGACCCGCCGCCAAATGACAGAAAGCTTGATTCACATAGCGCCACATAGTCGTTTCTTCCAGTCCAACGGAAAATGTGGAATTCATCGTCGGCATACTTCCATAGAAAACTGGAGATGAGAGATGAGAGAACGCCCGCAAGGCACAGTAAGGACACACGATTCTCCACCACCATAGTATGCTCCTTTGCCAACGTGAATGCCATCTGCACACCAAACACCAAAGAGAGTGTCACCAGCGTCTTTGATGACGACAAGAGCACCACCTCTACCGGGTTTGTGAGAAGTCCCACACCGTGCATATAGGGTGTTGAGTGATATGCCATGCTGATCAAGAGAGTAGAGAAGGGACCATGATCGCGGAAGTCGCGCTAGCGCAGGAAGATGGGGCCTTATCTACAACAGGATAGATGAGGGCGAGTGGTCACTGCAGTGCGATACGTACCATGCTTGCCACCAAGGAATTTAGAACAGGAACTGTCATTTCTTTCCTACCTTTGAGCTCGACTGTACCGCTTTTTTTCTCCATGAGGTCACCTACTCCTGGCGAGGGTTGAACAGGGTCACGCACGTCAGTCAGCTCCCGCTCCAACTGCATAGAATAGCCTTTATCCCAATCATATTGCTCTCCTTTATATCCTGGAGCACCTGTGGGAGGGACATAGACATGAGGGGCGAACGGAGAGGGTTTGGTGGCAGGATCTTGAACAGGAATAGGTTCCGGAGTTGAACGTCGTTGAGTGATGACCCCTCGAGAGTATGGATCGAAGAGAGTATCCAGACTTGGCGTCCTTGTATGCGAGGGAATGGCGGGGGACACCCAGCGGGCTGACAAGTTGGAAAGGGTCTGGTAGGAAGAAGTCCTGCTTGATGAACGCTGCGGGGATGCATTTGACGTCGACGCAACAGGCGGAACAGACGTCGACCGCGCAGGAGAGGTTCGTGTAAAAAAGTTCAAGTTCAAGTCAGACAGCGAGTTGGATTGAGTAGCGTTGATTGAATCGTCAAGCTCAGCGAGTAGCTGTTTCTTGGTTCTGTCAGATGCAGCCTTTGCGTCACGTCCAATTTTGTCGAAAAAATCAAGGGTTGCATTCTGCATCGGCTCATCATGCAGAGCAGAAGAAGAAAGGGGATCTTCTGAGACTGTAACAAAGTCGTTCCCGGTCAATAAATCGCGGTGTGCATAGCTATTGGTTTCAACAGGAACCTCTGGAATTGCAGGCGACGCTCGGGGGGTAGGTGGCGAGAAGAGAATTGAGAATCGATCAATGTCCGCCTCGGTTTTGTCTGAAGCTGGCACAGGAATAAGGGAAGGATATGATGCAAGCGGATCCACTACACTTTGTGAACTCGAGGCCTTGCAATTCATGACACTCACTATAAAATGCAGGTCACGATCTACTCTATTATTATCTATCACAAAGTACCTGGTATTGATATTATGTCTATGGCTTGCACAACATCCCCAGCCTCCATCTCACCATAGTCCTTGAAGCTGAGGCCACAATCTGTCCCTTTTCGGGCTTCGGTTATGTCCTTCTTCACATGCTTCAGTGTATCCAGTAGTCCTGCTTATGTGTTAATCTTGCACTTCTGCCGGTGCCTACGTACCTTCATGAACAATCTTCCCTTTCCGCACGACCCTGAATGTTTTACTTCGTTCAAGAACGCCGCTGTTGACCCTGCAGCCTGCAACCTTTCGTGTAGTGCCTTTCTCCGTAATGTCGAACAACGCCAGGATCGTGCCTTCACCGGTCACTCTTGTCTCGTAGGTGACGGGTAGCAAGTCAACTACCTTCTCCGTCACTTGTTCGATCAAACGATATATGATCCCAGAAGAACAGATCGGTACACCGATCTGCGTAGCAAGGTTCTCTACAGGACGCGGAACTGTGACAGAAAACGCAACGACGACCCCTACAATCCGTTTAGAAACCAGAATCGAAGATTACAAGTACCAACCTCCTGCATTTTTGGCCAGCTGCACATCAGATTCAGTGACATCTCCAACAGTCGAAGACACAATTCTGGTCACTGCTAGTTCATTCCCAATGCATTGAAGGGCATTGGAAACAGCTTCGCTGCTACCGCTGACGTCAGCCTTGATGATAAGTTTAAGCTCCTTGGGACCCGATTCGACTTGTTCATCCAATTCCTTCACTGCGTCAGGCCCAAACTTCGCCTCTACCTGCCGTCGCTCACGTTCTTGCTTGCGGCTGTTGTTAATAGCTTCAACATCAACTAACGCGGCCTCCATCTCTGTCCGTCTTCGCCTGTTAGCGATGGCCTTTTTGATATCGTCCTCTGTTGCCTCCAAAGCAACATCCCCGGCATTAGGCAGAGCCTTCCAACCGGAGATCGTAACAGCCATACCAGGGTATGCTGCGTTGACCATTTTGCCGGAAGAGTCGTTCATTGCACGAACTCTAGCATGGCTGAGTCCACTGATAATGTGTGTGCCCGGTTTGAGACAGCCTCTAGAAATCAAAATGGTGGCCACTGATCTGACCGATTGTTTAGCGAAGCTGGTTGACGTTGGTTTAACTCACCCCAATCCTTTTTGGACTTTGGACTCGATAACATACCCATGGACATGGCCATCGTATTCTGCACGTAAATCTTGCATCTCCGCCATAGCAGACAGAGTTGCCACAAGATCAGGAAGGCCCTTTCCTGTCAATCCAGAGACGGCGACACAGGGTATGTCACCTCCAAATGGTTCAAGCTGAAGGCCCTCTGCCATGAGTTCCTTCTGGACGTCTTCGACATCAACTCCAGGCTTATCAACTTTATTCACAGCAACAAGAACAGCAACCTTGTCACCTTCCTGCCTGATGAGGTTGATCACCTCGCGAGTTTGTGGCATCACTCCGTCATCGGCAGCAACGACGAGAACAATGATGTCCGTAACACTGGCACCTCGAGCACGCATAGCCGAAAATGCTGCATGTCCCGGCGTATCAAGAAAAGTGATGGTTTTGACAGCGTCATTATTGTTTTGGGATGATACTGGAACAGAAAATGCGCCAATATGCTGTGTAATACCACCAGCTTCACCTTTGGCAACAGAAGTTGTGCGTAGCGTGTCCAAGAGAGTGGTCTTGCCATGATCTACATGGCCCATGATGGTTACCACAGGTGGTCGACGTGGAAGGGAAGAAGGCTTTGGATGAGGGGGGCTGAGGAATGGTCAGACAAAGAAGGGGATACTGAGTATTGAGCCATACGAGGGATGGATATCGAAGGCCATTTCATCGTTGATAACAGGATGACGGCCGAATTCTTCTGCGAGGAGTACAGCATAGTCGGACGTAAGTACTAGACAATGTTTGTCAATGTGGAATAGTAGTGTGTATGCGCTGCATACCATGATCATAGGTGGCCTCTGCAGCCATTCCTGCCGCTTTCATTTTTCGTTGTAAACGCTCTGCGTGGGTCAATATCGTAACGCTGAGGAACGTCTATGTACAGACCTAGCTTGACGTTGAGCAATTGGGCTAGAGCACCGACTGAAACTACACTCGGAATATAGACATGAGGAGAAACTTGTTTGGGTAGGATAGCATGGGGTCTTTTGCCTGGACGTTTGACCATGGTCTGTTTCGGTGACATAAGGGTATCTGTGGTTCCAGCCTGTTCAACAAGCGAACCTCGGGACTTGTAGAGTTTTTTCTGATTTCGACGCGACTTGTCTTTATCAGACTCGACTTGAGGGCCCGTCGATGCTCGCAACTCGGCGTCTTGTACCTTTATGCTTTCGGACAGGTTTTCGTCTACCGTCGCACTATCAGGTAGCAGCACTTTATGCGTGTTTGCAGGAGCAAAGCGGCGCATCAAATCTCTTTCTTCAAATCTTTGTGGTCGTGGAATTTGCTGCTGTGGAGATTTGGGAGCGAGGCGTGGAGGATCTGGCAATTTCCATTTAATCATCGTTTCTGGGTTGACCGCCTGAGGAGACGATAGCTGCCATTGTGAAGTTGAAGGTAAGGACTGAGTCGGAGTCTGAGGAAGAGTCCAGTTCCGGGACTGTGAACTTGAGAAAATAAAATTGATCAATGACTATTCAAGAACCTTTGGTTTTGTAGCCGTTGCCGTTGCAGCAGTCCTAGCGTGGACATGCTGGGACTTGGCGGAATGCCGGATACATCGAAGATGCATATACTCTAAACACGGACAAACTAAAATGCTACCCAGAAATTTCATTCGGCCGCCAAGTCTTTGCAGAAACTATGCCTTTACACGTCTTTCAGAACGTCGTCGAGGGGTTGGAAGGCGACGTCCAGGGACATCCGTGGAGCAAACTGATAACCATGAAGCTTGGCAGACGAATGTTCCATCTAGTGCCAATTCTGACCCCAAGGAAGCTCTTCAAACGATGTTACTACAAAATAAAACTCTCGTCGTAGAGCGGTAAGTGCAACTGACGTCTGATCTTCTTCTAACCCTTTTGGAGGCAGCTCGAAATGCTCAACATCTTCATAGGTTTCGAGCAGTGCAATAGATATGTTATAAGTCGGAACCCCCGCCCATTTGAGTCCAGCTCTCTGATCTCCTCCAGACAATTTGGATGGCGAGCCTCTTGGCTACATTACTGAAGAGCCTGGATCATTTATGGCTGGTATCGGTCGCCAATTATTTGGCACACATAGACCGTTTCGCGCAATGGTCATGGATTTGCAAGGTGCTCCTTTGCTGTGGGTATGTAAGTCTGCACAAACTGCAGTGTGTTTGCTCACTAACTATATGTAAAGCTCCGTAGAAATTTCAGCTGGATCAATTCACGCATGTATGTCCAACGTCGTAAAGACTTGAATGCTGTTGGTTCAACCGGTGAACCCATCCTTGACACTTTCGCGGAAGTCCAACAGGTACACACACCATGATGTATCTTTACTGTTGCTTCATACTTGCAGGTCTGGCATCCCATCCGGCGCCGGTACGACCTCTTCTTAAAGTATGCGTTTTCTTTTCGAATCTGACTGAATATCAAGTTGAATTAGGGAAGGTCCAGAACGTATATTGTCAGCTCCTTCCGAAGGCCAGCCAACTCCTGAGCCATCAACATTTATACAGTTTGCTCATGTAGACTCTGGCTTCTTGGCTTGGGACTTCAAGTTACGGGATGCTCGAGGAGAAGAAGTTGCCTTTGTCACTCGTTCCTTCAGAGGGTTCGGTCGAGAAGTATAGTTTTAATATTTGCTTTACAGTTTCTAACTTGGATCACTTAGTTGTTCACAGACACTGGTAAACAGTCTTCTTGTCCTTTGCAACTGCAGTGAGACTCAAAGAACAGGGATGTATGCTATTCATTTTGGTCCTCCACCTTCTGAAGAGGATGTCCCGGATGGCTTTATACAGCGTCCTTCGACAGTAGATCGCGACCTTAGCCTGGATGAACGTGCTGTAAGCTGGCTGTCACTTGACCGTGCCATAATCTTAGCTTTGAATTTAGCTTACGTTGGCTCTGGCGATTAACATAGATTTTGATTACTTCTCTCGGCATTCAGGACATATGTGAGTTGTAACTTGAAGTTGTACGTCTGGGGCCCATTCTTATTGAACTTGAGAGGTGGCCTAGGCTTATTCCATATTGGCGGCGATTAGGGGTTCGGCGGTATATTTAGTAGCACCGCCATGTGCCTCGTGTTCCTTTGTCTCCCAAAAAAGGCATTGTGACTCCGCTATATAAGATGTGCGCATCCGCGGAATCATTTTCTCTCTCAACTACCACAATGGATAATTATTCGCCCACATCTACCTCAACGCCCCATGATCTGTATTCGCAATGGGAGTCCCCTGAGCAGCAGCAACAACAACAACA
>CEMS01905343.1:1689-17515 GCA_900068915.1 Megacollybia platyphylla | reverse complement strand
CATGATGCAGCTCAGTATGCAGGGATGGGAATTTATACCCATAACGAGGCCTGCGCTCACGAAGAGCAACATAGTCGTGAAAACTAAACTACATGTCTTCAAACCAAAGTGCCTCGCAGAAAGTTCCGCATCCCGTACAGAACGTCGATCTTCTATCTGATGACGGATGATAACATTTAACAAAGAATGTAAGGCAACAGTTACTTCGTCTACGGTTGTTGGCATTACCTGGACCAAGGGAGAGTTCTTTAATGCCTTCAATCGTCCAATTGCTCGATTGTCAGACAAAGGCGAGGTTATTGGCAACTCCATAACGCTTTGTTAAAGGCGACCTGTTCCTTTCTTGTAGAGATCAACTGTAATGCGATATGATGCGATGTTCACGAATTTGGACAAGAATGGTTAACCATGAGGTTCGTCTGTTGCGTGTGTTGTGTTGTTGTATCCCTTTGGATGTGTGGAGGAAACGAAGTTCTGGACAGTATTGAATGGAATGCTTGGATGGTGAGGACTCGGTTGTGAAAGGAAATGAAATGGAACGGAGGATCAAAGGAATGCGACAGGAAGGGTGTTGTTCATACTCTGAAGAGGTCAACTAACAAGTGACCGCTGCTAGGGGACGAGTGCCCGTTGTATACACCGGCTGAATATCGATTTCCCGACCCCAGCCTACCGGGAGTCGATTTGATCAAACTGTGGAACAGTTACTGATAATACATTCCTCAAGTCTACGTCTATATCTGGCACAAAATTAATCATGTCAAACGTAGAGAAGATCTAAAATCCGCTTACCTTGGATCAGTCAGTCTTTATAACAGTCATTATTTGCTATCTTGGTTCTCCGCCGCAGATTCCCAAACACTGCCTTGTTCCTGATGTAAACGCTAGCAGCAGGATGTTAACTCGATCGGTGCTAGTTACAAGCCCGGTGACCAAGCAAACGGAAGGGGCTTACCTCAAGAGGCACCTGAATCCTTACTAATGCATCTAATGCGGCCTAACAAAAAATAAAAAAGTCATTCTGAAATCGCTCAATCAAGGTAGAACAAGTCACCTGTCCAGTCCACTTCTCCAACTCTGTAACCTCACTAGGTGTAACAAAGTCCCTGGAAGAGCGATTTGCGAATACCATTTGGGCCGCCGCGGCTTTGATAGATGTATCAGGACCCGCTAGACGGATGACGTTGGGTTCTGCGGTCGCTATACTGCTACTAGGGGATGTCGCAGTTACCGGGACTATAGGTGCAACGGTCAATGGAGACATCGTTAGAGCGTTCCTCCGAGATCCCCAGCAGGCTGCTAGATGATACAAGTGATGGGTTTCCATCTACAGCGGGCGGTCAGTCGGAAAACGAAATGAAACGAAGCCAGTGACGGCAACTTGCCTCTAAAGTAAGCAGTCCGGGTACAGAACTTAACAGGTGCTCGATAAGGTCCTCGTTGTGGTCAGGGAAGGACGTTTGTCGTCCTTGAGACGAATAAAAGCTGTAATCGAGTTAGCTAACGGATCCCAAACAAGGGGTTTACTTTCCTATCGGCCGATGCATTGACTTTTCCCGTAAGGATTAAACTTTCCGAAGATTTAGGCCTCGCTAGCTCAAGCGAGTTCTTGAGCTGTTTGGCGTTTTAGGCTTCCACTAGGCAAACAGTTTGGCCGTCAACGTACCTCAACCTCAAGCTCTGGATCGACTGGGACCTGCGAATCGGCCGATTGAAAACGCCTCGCCAAAGTATGGTTAACTTACTGGTTTGCTGACCCTGTACGCAGGTTCCGAGCAATGCTTTGGATCTGAAAAGTCAAAATCCACGTTTCTACTTACGAAAACGCATGATTGCGGAATAACGATTGTTCCAACAGGTGTATTCGAAAGTCCGCCACAAGATCCTAGTCTTCGGGCGTTGGTTATCAGCGAAGCTCCCCCAGATAGTCTGTAGGGTAAACCTACCTAACAACAAGCATATCACCGGCCAGACATTCACGAATTTCACGAACGAAGAAGTCCATGTTGGCACTCCCCATCCCAATACTAATTATCGATACAGGAACACCTTTGTATCGACCCGTTATAGTGGAAAATCCACGCTCAGAAGTAAGCCGAAAAGGCGTCGGCTCAGTATCTAGATGTTCCGCTATTGTATTTGCACGTGAAGGAGGTCCTACAGTAATCTTTCGGGAATGGAAAAAGGGTGAAAAATGAGACGAAACCCTTACGATTCTGTTCGCAACCTCGCCGGGACGAAGCCCCAGATGGTAGACCCGTTGATCTGCGGAGCGCGGAAAATCTACATGTGTTTTNNNNTTTCTTAGTCTCTTACTTGTGCCACCGTGGCGCGACTTACTTGCATCGGTCAGAACGTGTTTCATGGTAAGCAGAGAAACGTGTGAACGATCACGTGGTGCCACGCTTAACCATCATGATGCTAGCGGTCTTGATGATGCTTGATGGTCTCAGTCAACTTTCTGACGGCGAAGATCGACAAAATTTTCTGAACTGATTGTGGCGTCAGGCGATGAGCTGGCTCATGAGCTGTCGTACACTCATGTTCCGTTGCTGACTTAACCTGTACCTCTTTTCGATTCGAAATCAGATGGTTCACTGCAGAAACACGCCTTCTTGACGGGAACGAAAAAAAGACCCACTCGGAAACCAGGGTATGTCGTAAAACCGCTTCTCCCCGGATACTTGTTCGCTTTGGGTTCTAATCGAGACGATATCTCGACCGGCTTGCTCATCTGCGTTGGTAACAGTAACTATCCTCGGTGGTCCGTTAATTTTCTTGCGTACCTAGAACCATTCGAAATGGGACTACGCGGCGATGTGAGGCGTTTCCACCAGAAGTCCGTTTCCGAGTAGGAGAAAGATTCGCAGGCCAGGCATCTAGCGTCCTCGTCTCTAAACGTCAGTTTCGCACCGATGTCTACCGATGTCCACGGATACAAAGGAGCAGTTTACGGAGGACTAGTGCTAAATGATTTCCCGACAAACTCGTTTTACTTCCTGCCTGATTGTCTGGACCCAAACGGACGAGTTTGAGCTTCCCATCACGAGTCATCTATGAGAACGGATCGGTGTCGCCGTGCGGCATGTGCGGAACCGACCGCTTGTGCTTTAGCGGCGATATTCTGCGATATTGCACATGGAGAGGATTGCTGGATTTCCAGGTATGATTTCCAGGAACGAAAAATCGATGTGGTTCCCTCTTCATGTAGATCACAGTTGAAATTACTTCGCGATAGCCGTAAATCTGAGAATTCGGATAAGCGGCCTTTCGTGATGCCTGCGGCCGACTTGGCCGGGCGGTGATGGTTTTGAAACAGTCCGTGGTTTGCGTGCCCGCCCGACAGCACTGGTTCGCAATACCCGAAAAGGGGAACAGGTCGGGTAATTAACAAGTACCCTAAGCGCCCAGGGTCTTGCATCGTATTCGCTGCGGTACATCGTGAGCAGACTCACTTATCAACGCTATAGGTCCAATTTTCATATATTCTCTACCCTCTTGTATCACAAGCAAAGAAAGTCCTCTTCCCCTAAGCGGACAAGACGGCACTATGGGAAAAGCGCTTGCCAATGGGATAAGTCCGTGTTTGATGATGTGTTGTAATGATGACTTGTTGTAGTGCTTTTTTGATGGTCGTCAATCTCGTACATTCTGGATCGACTAGATTCGCGCAGAGACTAATCATCCACGCGAGGTGGGACCGGAAGATCGGCACAATTATTGGTAAAGATAATGACTGTTGGTTCAGTTCTTGAAAATCACCCTTTGCTGCAGGTCCTGACTTGCTCAGAGGTTATGCCGGGGCCAACAGACCGCACCGGTGTGCTTCTAAACACTAACGATGTATTCAGTTCCGGTCTTCAACAACTGAATTATTTACGTCAGAGTATGTCACTGCAATGTCTCTTTTCTTCCGTGAAACTGAATCCAATTCAGTTATCTAGGATAGGTGATCCTAAGTGATCTGCAACTATGATGGCTATCAATTTCTTTTAGCTAGCAGATTGTTTCAACGGAGCGTGAGAAATCGCAATGGCCTCGATTCCTGCATCGCTTTTTTTGGATGTGACTCGTTCCAGGACGATAACTAAAGCAAACTGATGGATCGTACTTGTCGGGCAATCCTGAGTTGCCATGGTTTGTCCAACGTTAGCCGAAGAGATCCGCTTGGAAGTCCAAATTTGGTGAGCGTCCAGATCGTGAAACACTAACGTCACAGTGATGGTGACACTTGTGTAACTTGTTTCGAATCTCACAGAAGTGCCAGCTGGCAGATTCTGAAGCAAGCACGAGAGTGAATGTTCTTTGGAAGCTCACGAGATTAAGTTCTCAGACGCAGTTCCTTGCTGTTCGGGGATACCCGACTTTGTACCAAAAATACGAAAATAGTAACGGGAGACCCGAGAATCAGGATACTTGTTTTGGGCCTGTAAACATCTTTGTTTGTCGACATGTGGACAGACACCGCCTAACTCGAGATCGAACCAACCGATCCTTTTATATTGCTTGCGTCAATTCCATTCTCTGGATATTCGGCTCTTCCTCCTCCCTCTTCCAAGTGACCTCCGCATTGTCTTTCCCGCACGCCACTCCGATCATTGTATTGCCGATCTTACCCGCCTATTCATCTTTACTTCCAACCACCACCACGAATGAATTCCCTCTCTCCATTTGAAGGCTCCCCTTCCGACGACAATAGACCGGGAAGCTCTACTTCTGGTTCAGACGATGGCTCTAGCTACGCGCTCTATTCAGACACTAACAAGACCGAGACGGACCCAGAGGGTACGCGTTCTTCCTCACTCTTTCCTCTTCCCTTACCTGGACGTATGCAGATGAATCCACGGGTTCACTAACATCGCAAACCCTTAATGCCGACGGCACTCCCAAACGACCTATGAACGCGTTTATGATCTTTGCCCGAAGAAGACGGCCACAAGTATCCGCCGAGAACCAATCTATGCGTACGGGAGAGATTAGCAAAATATTGAGTAAGGAATGGAATAATATGCCAGCAGTAAGTGTGCTACTCTTTTTCTTCACGTTCTCATTCTCTTTATGCTAGATCGAAAAACAGTTCTACCTTGACCAAGCCAAGCAGCTCAAGGATACCTTCAATTCCAAATATCCAGACTACGTATACCGTCGCAGACCCAACAATTCGCGTAAACGAAGACGCGGTGATCTTGGCAGCTCTAGACACGCCGACCTTGCTCAGACATCTGATGGTGGTGAGGAAGTTGCGTCACTAGGGGATCCCGGAGACTCGTCGAACCACGATGGTGAAGACTCTCAGGTCAATGGCAGCTCAGAATCCGAACTTTCGCATGCCATGTCAGAATCGTACGGCGACCACGGCAGTCATTCTTATTCGTCTTCCGGTGTCCCTTACCGACACGAAAACATTCCATTCGTCCCTTCAGACCGACTTCCACACCATCTCGTGTCTGCTCCCTCGCGTCCCCACTCTAACCCAAATTACATGTACCTGAACACGAACCAGACCCCGACGCATTCAACCGTATACAGCGAACAGCAACAACAGCCAGAAAGCTCTTGGGACACACGTCTCAACCAACTCCGATCAATAGGTTCCAACTGGCTTGGCGCCGCTTCACAGCATAATCATAGACCATCAATTACGACTGCATTGTCAGGTCTCCGGGCTCCTTCGTTCTCTTCAGCTTCTACCTCGACACCTAACAGTGCCTGGCCCAGTTCCGCATCAACCGGCGGTGTCACCAGCGCATCCACGGATCCTTCTACGTCCACATATTCTTCTTTTTCCACTCTTACATCCCCATTCTATCCGTCATCGATGTCCAATGTCACTTCCCCAGAGTTCGCTTCACCTATGGGCTCATTGAATGGTCATTTTGGTGCTTCACGACCGTTTGGTACCGCTCCCGACTCTCGGGGCTATGCAGCAACGAGTCCGCCACCACAGTACCCGCATTCGCGAAGTGACTCTGCGCATTCGTTTTCTCACCATCTAGTACAGCGGAATTCCTTTTCGGGTGGTCCATCAGGGCTCCCGCGATCAATGCCACCACCAAACTCATTTTCGGGCATCGCTCTAGAACCGTCGCATAACTCGACTGTACCCCAAATCAGCCAATACTGGGCACGAGACAAGATTGAGGGGCACTAAGTGGCCGACTGGCTAGTGGCTTTATCTGGCTTTTGTTTCATCGCTTTCTTCTTGGATTCTTTGTACCTTTTTTCTTTGCTTTTTTTACATTCTGGCTATGCTTTGAGCATATTAATACCCACCACCACGAATTCACCATCACGACTTTATATTACTGTACATTTATCTTCTTTGGATTTGGCATCGCATCTTGGACCCCTTCGTCACCACCTCATCTTGCATTGCACTCATATCTTGGTCTGCTGTCGTTCGTAGCATAGACTGATTTTGTATCAATTGTTCACGACCAACATCACGCACTACGTCTCTCTCTAATTGTAGTATTACTGTATCCAAAAAAGAACTAGAGAGATGTTTCTTGTATCTGAGACTGAATATTCGGAAGAATTATTGTCGCTATCTACTTTGGTTTAATCGTCCATGGAAAACAGGACGCCGCGGCGGTTGCACGGCGGGCGCTATGTTTCCAGCCAAAACGAAGTCTCTACTCGTGCCAGCCGAGGGAAACGGTATTCAGGGACGATAGGGATGTAGAAGCGCTGGTTAATGCCATTCGGTTGGTGAGTTGTAGTCGGGACTTTCTCTGCTCAAAATATTACAGCACGTACTCTGATCGGCTTATTCGCACCTGGCGCTTCCGAATACAGATAGCTTTACCTGGACCCCACTGGCACATACTCCAGAAAAGTGTTGACTCGTAGTATGAACGATGCCGCGATCGGCAAGAATAGCCCTAGACCGTCTTCGTATGGATATTTGCACGTTTTGCGAGGTCTTAAGCTGTCTTACGGCTCTTCCTTCGAGGCCGTGTTCGATCAGAACATCCGATTTTGCTTGGCTACGCAGCGCGGTCGAAGTGCAGCTACCGATTATGGTTAGCAAGTTGCACGCTCACGCAGGCGCGACTACTGACAGTTGCCTGATGCGATGAGGGATACGGAAGCAGTCGGAGATAAAGTATGAGACACGAACTGCGAAACAGTACAACAGTCATCGTCCGATACTTGACGACAGGGAGGTGGCATGTATAGGAGGATTTCCGCAATCGATTAATCATCCGCACTCATCAGTCATCACCCAGACTTTCCTCGGCGCTGAGTAAAAGACAACGTTAGGTCGCTGAGCGAGCAGATTCCTTCTAAGTCTTGATACTAGGTCGGCACTTCAGCGTAATAGCATTATTGACATATATAAAAAAAGACTGAGTTGCAAAGATAGCATCCTAATCGATCTGTCATTGGGTATTAGCACATCATAGACAGCCAGAGAGCCAACGCATGATGTTCGCTTGATATGATGATCAAAAATACGGGGAAAATGAGCCGCAATGCGCACAAACAGCGGCCCATAATGATTCAAGTTCAAGTTGATTATTCATCAGTACGTCAACGTCACTGCACCTGCATCAAAAGTGGAGAAGATATCTCTTGCCCAGACCAGAGTGTAGACATAGACAAGGTGAAATGATCCGCCGAAAACCGTAAATCTTCATATAACTCGTTGAAGTTCAAGCTCCGAGTCGACCAAAGACGTCCAAAGCGTTGTCAATAGTTGTGACTTGTTTGTACTAACAACCGGTCGGCACTCTCTATAACCGGCATCGCTGTTGCACAATTACACCGCAGCCGTCAGCGCAAACCAACCGAAAATAACAGACATGGTCTCTTCACATGTTCAACCTATCGTGGATTCCACTTCCGTATTCAAACCAGACATTTTCAAAGGCAAAGTCTTGTTCTGTACCGGCGGCGGTTCTGGGATATGTCGTGCAATGACAGAAGCAGTGGTATGGGCTCTCGTTGTACTGAAAGAAATCAATATTAGTACATTCCTATAGATGCGTCACGGTGCCCGTGCAGTTATTCTGGGCAGAAAGTAATTCGCTAGCTCAAGCGCTCACAGTTCCTCTGTCTCACGTCGCGTACAGACTGGACCGTTTAACCCAGGCTGCTAAAGAATTGTCACAAGCAACAGGACAAGATTGTATTCCCTGTCAGGCCGATGTTAGACAGCCGAAAACCTTGCAAGATGCTGTCGCAACTACGATTCAGAAATTTGGGAAAATCGACTTTGTCATTTGCGGTCGGTGACGCGGTGTGCTTCCTTGTTGTTTTTTTGAAACCCAATTCTAAGGTGCTGCTGGAAACTTTTTGGCCCCAATATCTGGCTTGTCGGAGAACGCTTTTCGGACAGTTATAGAGATCGACACCGTATGTTAATTGTTTCCCGCTTGTATCCATCTCACCACCGTCTCAGCTTGGAACTTACAATACGGTGAAGGCCACCTTGCCCCATGTACGTGCCTCCAAAGGTGCTTATATTCACGTCAGTGCGACATTACACTACCGAGGTAAGCGTTTTACCACCTGGGTTTTCATAATGACTATTTTGGTAGCTACTATGTTTCAGGCTCACGTATCCTCAGCAAAAGCCGCAGTAGATGCCCTCTCAGCTGTTATAGCGGTGGAAGAGGGCCCTCATGGCGTCCGCTCCAATGTCATTGCTCCCGGTCCTATAGGAGGTACCGAAGGCATGGACAGACTCAGCGGGAAGAGCTCTGGTGACTCTCTGCATGAAGCCCCTACAGGCCGAATGGGTCATGTAAAAGACATCGCAAATGCGACGGTCTTCCTTTTCAGCGGTGCCGCCTCTTACATCACCGGCCAGGTTCTTCCGGTGGATGGTGCCTGGGAGCATGTGAGGACGTCCTTCCTGCCGTATCCTCAGGCAGTTCTGGACCCCACGAGTGTTCAGAGCATGATAAAACCCAAGTTGTGAATCGTGTGCTACGTAGAACTTGTTTACTGTCTGTTAAGCCTATCGATGAAACGCTGAAAAGTCGGGGAAAAGTATTGCGAGTCTAATGTTTGATCGCATCAAAGGTGGAGAAGCGACTTGGCGCCCATCCAAAGACGTCAACGGCGGAGTATCTTGCGAAGCCCAGCGATCACTTCGGCCATCTATAAACATCCTAGTGTAGTTGTCACAGTAATATTTCTCAGCCAAGTTTTTTTCGGAGATTAAAAAATCAGGGCTAACGATGCTAATGTGATAAAGGTTACCTGTTTCACGTCTCAGAAGAAAGGGGGATCCCCGGAAGTATAGCGTCTCTGACATCCAAGGACGTCACTGCCAAGCCGTGGGTGAAGGGAAGCTGGCCGACCGAGGATTCGCCGTCATCAACGCCGCAAACATGGTTTAAAGGCAAACGCATGAAGGAATACCAATCAAGTCGTGATACGATGGCCGCTTCAAGCCCTGATAGCTTGCTAGTGACATTCCTACTTGTTTCTTCGGAGTTAATGGGAGAAGATGATACATATCGTGCGATGGGTCGGACGACGTAGATTTTGGGATTCAGGGAAAAAAAGGTCATATGTGCTTTAGCAACTAGTCTTCGATCGCGTATCAAGGTAAAAAAACTACCGATGAACGGCAAATTAGTCACAAGCCGGAAATGGTACGAGACAGAACCATGTGTTCGAGGTGTATGAGCTAGGATAGATGTTGGCGCAGAATCCAAACGAAACATCGATTGAATCACTTCACCTTGACCGCCAAACATAGGATATGAACGAAGATAAATCATAGACCTGAATAAAATATAAGGGAGAGAATATCTCTTATAGAACCCATCTTGACGAAACCAAGCAAAAATGGTAATCATCTAAGGCAAATGTGAGCGGTTGGGTCGGATCGTCAGGTCGCTTGACCTTCTAGCATGTACGGAAAAAATAGCAACGCAACTTACGATCGTATCAGAATCTGCCTGATGTTAGTGACTTTTTGTTAGATATTCCGATCGATATATCCATTCACGTAGGTTTTGACGGCTCAATGTCCATCCATCGTATCCTAGGATGACGAGAGCATCAGAAACCCAAAGAGAAGTGCTCCAGTGCCTAAGCACAATGTTACCTATGCTCACTCGAAGCGGATGTGGGATTCGGCTGGGAAAAAAAGGCTTCCGGTCTAGATAAAATAAAACATGTGGCGCATTAACGGGGCAAAATATCGGCTAGTCGTCAGCGGCACTCTTTAACGTGTCACAAAGCAGAAGGATCTTACTACCTCCTCACCTTCTCAAAAACAGTCCACGCATGCAATTATGGTTAATCCCATACTCGGTTCGGCCTCCTTGCAGCCGAAAGGTGACTGGAGAAAATCAAATCATCAGAAGCAGCTCGACGGCAAAAATCGATCCGTCGGGCACCGATTGAATGGCGGGTGTACCTTGATAGAGACATATATGCGTGAATGTCCTAAATTTGAGGGCGTAGATGACATTCTTTGAGCTTCACATTATTTCCACGCATGGTGAAATCCTAAAGGCGTGACAGCAAGGGTCAGGAAAGGGGCAAGGAAGCAAACAGCGCACGGGAGCTAATCTGAATCAAACCTTGAAACCTTACAACGACGTCGAGATGAGCATATTTTCACCTTAATGATCATATGAATCTCGCAAGCATTTCGTAAACGTAAACGTAACTCACAGCGGGTTGAGCACTTACATGCCTGATCATGAGGCAGGAAGCACTGAAGAAAAGGAAACTCACCCCAATAACCTCCTTGTCGAAGCTCGACAAATTCATGCGCTAGAAGCGCATTGCACACGATGAACAGACCACGCCAAGAGCTGGGTTCTGAAACGAAACAAAAGACATAACAAAACACGCTCCGAGTTTAGACTGGAATCTGTCGCGAAAACGTTTCGGCACCGGCCCTTGGGATATGCCTTGAGAAATAATTCGCAGGGTATCAGAAAACGGTCGATATAGATGTATTGATTATCTTCGACAAGACCTGGTGAGCGCCTAGAAATGGATGTAAAAGTCAGCAGGCCATTTATACCATACGGTCTTGTGGAATGCAGGCTTGAAAGGGGATACAGACAACTGCTGGGTACGTTTACAACGCAACCAAATCAAGATATAGAAAGCGTACCTAGGATCTGCGATTTCGCTCGATATAGTGGTCGCCTCCAGAGCTTTAGCAGACGTCAAAGGGAAATAATCGCGTTTGAGTAATCCGAATGACCCTGGACCTCGAGGAGTTTTTGGAACGCAATGAGAGCCATCCGGGACAGTTGGAGATAATAAGAATGTCGAGCCCATTAATGTCAAAAGACTGAGACGAGTCAGAATCCCAGCAAAATCCTGCGGCAATACGCGCAATACGCTTTTTGCGTGCACTAATTATACCGGTTCAAATATGGAAGTCATCTGGGGATAATGAGCTGATGCTCAATCTCCAGACCAGCGGCATCGGAGCTTCCAGAAAGAGGGTGATATCTCTTACCTTCTTCAAGACCCGATAAATAGATTCCACAATCATGCAGATCGCTTTGACCTCTAAAAGCGCCATCAAACCTACATCATAGGACTGAGGAAGAAAACTTTGATAGATAACATCAAAATTGTTATCATCCGACGGTCAAGGTGTCAGATGAGCGCAGAGAGGCCGACACTTGTGAACAGGTAGGAATTGACCTTCCCTCGGGGTCGATTAATCTAAGGAAACAAGCTGCTGGTGAAATCAAGTAAAGATAGAGCCCTATCAGAAAAACGGGTGAAATAGATCCGTTCTTCTTGACGAAATGCAGTAGGCTTGGAATGACCAATGGGAACGTTATCAGGAAAGTATTTTATTGCCGTAATAGTTTGGAATTAGAACACTGCTAGAACACAGTAAGGGGGAGGCTCGGAATGTAACGAGTGCCATATTAGCGTAACTCACCTCATTGTACTGGACAAACAAATAAGGGCTAAATGCATTCTCAAGTCGAGACGAAAACTCGGCCAAAGGTTACTTTCGCTTCCCGGAGCCGGGATAGTCGCATGGCATAGATCAACTCCCTTGAAGTCTAACAGACGGAAAAACCATTTTCCTCGAGTCTGGGGCAACAATCTGATCAGCAAATTTCGCGGGGAAAAAAGTCAAAAATAACGCTATCATCACCTTTCAGGGACCCGACGAGTCCTGAGAGGATTGATAGGCAAAAGTCGGCAAATCATTCTTGCCGAGAAAAGAGGTGTTAAAAGGCTGAGATTTACAACTGCTGAAGGAGGTCAATATCAGGAATGAACCGGTCGATGCGCATATAATATTTGTACTTCGTCGGCCCTGACCAGCACCGAAAAATTAGCTAGTTTGACGGTCAGCAGGTGATTCTCGACACAGACTTACAGGACTTCGCGGTTATCAGCCTCTTCAGGCCTATCAGAAGGTTGATGGTGAGTAACTGAGACTTCGTCGCAATGCAAAGTCTCACGTTAGCAAGAGTTTTACGACAAGGTCAGAGCCGACAAGCCCTGAGGGGCATTACCAGGGTCTATTTAGCGATGAAAAGAATACGTATCCAAAGATGCTGGACAAACCGGTCATATAGCCTAATGAACCGGAGGCCTGAGGAACCCACCTCACGATCATAACACATCCATGATGTAGAGTCATCTTGTCTGATTTGGGACAGTACTAGCCGCATTCCTCAGACTCGGAGTCTATGCAAACCTAAAATAATCATGCTAGAGCCTGCCTCGAAGGCATCAAACTTTAACGGTTGGGTTTTGGTAACGCGAAAGAAGGGTATAAACAAAATCAAACAACATGCCGAATTGAACACCGCATTTTCGTGGAAATAGATTCCCATTCTCTATTGTAGTGCATAATAAAGAATTACACGATCGTCCTAGCACTGCATCACACCTATCATCGTTCTACCAGTATGCGCGATGTTATAGACTCAAGCCGCCAATCCGGCTGATCCGAGCCGTCTAGTGCCGAAGCTCACGGCATCGTACCTGCCACTCAGAGCCGTAAGTTTAAGCCTATGCCGTTCTAAGCCAGCTGCGGCTAACATGAGATGCCTCCTTTTATTTCCTCTCCTTTTCAAGTTTCTGCATTTTGTCAGTGCTCTGATTGATCCGTTGGGTAACAAGATCTCACGAAGCCAAACCTTTTAGTGCTTTAACTAAGAATACAGCACTACTTCAGCGCTTCAGCGCTTGCACTCAAATTCGAAGATTCAATGGAAATGAAAGCCGCAAACCTATCCGAAAGCTACACAATGAGACTCTGTCAGATCTTACGCAGTCTCAGTATGGGGGATTCCGAGGCTAAGTCTCGGTGGTGGGGGCAGTGCTGCTATCGGGAAGGGAGGCAGAATAAGTAATGCGGGGTTTGGGACGCATCCTTGGTCGTAGGTTAGATGTTGGCATTTCTATCGGTTACATGAAATTGCATTGAAGATGTGTGACACCAAGGCTTGCGAATCTTTCGTTCACATACCAAACGCGGTCTTACACGGACGCGTTGTTGACCATTATTGTCGTGAGGCTCATTTATCACGGCAACATACCTAAAATAGATTCACGGATTCCTTGTTGCAATTCTCGCAACCAATGGGCAAATTTGTTCCAAGGTCTTTCAAGGGTATAAAAGGGGGAGGATCTGCATTCAGTGACTTCATTTCTCACCTCGGTCACTCAAATCAATCAATCATGTACGCTCAGACAACCATTGTTGTCTCCAACGCCGTTCAGGCCCAACTCTCGAACGTTTGTTCATCGACCAGACTTGAATCAGAGTCGACGAATCCAATCTGCTTTAGCTCTCCTCAATGTTGCCATTGTGGATGGCGGGGAAGTCATGCCCCTCAATGCCCGTTCAACTCCGGCGGTGAGTCTTTTTTTTTGTCTGTCTACTTGCGAGTCATATTTGTCTGGATCGTTGCCAAATAAGTCAGTCGTCGACGAGTTTGCTTTCGTGCGGGAGTTGTATCAAACTTAAATTTGTTTAACACTATATTGGTAACTTGCTTTGAATGAATTATGCTCACGAACAAATTACTTAAACCAAGATTCATATACCATTCGAAAACAATTTTTCTACCAAGCAACCAGCTCTAGAGCTAAGATTAGGTCTCGCGACGGGTGCTACAAGTAACAAAACGATCAGAACCGGGATACTCATACGATACATCGAAACAATCACCTTGCAATCCTCTTGTTGGCACCCCAGATCCTCCAGATTTCATTTCTCGATTTTCTTCGCCTAGCAGTCCTCTTCGCCTAGTATCCTCTCCGACAGGCGGCGTATGCCATTCATATAACCGTTGACAGTCTCGTCTTGTTCTTGATCAGGAACTATGAAGATTACTTGACTTTGAGATGTAATTTCTCTGTCTGCCGTTCGAGGAAGACACAGTTGAAGTAGCAATGGAGCAGGCAACAGGATTGGAAGCCTACTGGCTGCGTTGGTTGCCAGAACAGCTGTTTTCAAGTTGAGAATGAAGGGAATGAGAAAAACAATAGCAAGGATCCTTCCGAACATGGCTGTGTATATATCGATATCCGTCGATGTACTTACCGTGATACAGAGCAATCGGTTTTTATATGCTGAAAATACGCCTTAAGGGAACAGGAGGCTGTTCAAAAAAGTTTCTCAGATCGCGAGCGAAGAAAATGGAACGCATGCTCGTCACTTTCCAAGATACAGATACAATCTGGATCAGTCCGAAAAAGCTCTTAATACGACACTTACCCGTTCGATTGCAGGACCCAAAGCCCAAGTACAGCATGACTGATAGGGAAAGATGAAAGCCGTGCCTTTGAATAGAGGTGGGCTAAAACAATGTGAGCCTAAGACACGATATACTATGGTATTGACTCCAAACGATAAAAAACCGTTTGAAAACAGAGATCTTGCTGTCGAAGGTTCCAGACGCGTCAGACGAAGGTCCCACACAAAGCACTGGAAAGATTAAGACGAGTCGCGAGACACTAAACTAGTCTCACCCAATTTGATTCATGAGTTCAAGTTGAGTCAGAACCTATACTATCGGGGGTAGTCTTCCATTTAGGTATTCTGCATGGGGTGAGAACATGAGGCTTCTATCGTCGACTATAACGCCTCTCCGGTAACTTGAACCAACGCAAATTCTGGTAGCGATACCAAGGAGCGGCAAGCACCCGGAATGTCTTCCCATGAGAGCTAAGCGCTAGAATCGTGATCTCGCGGCACGGCCGTGACACCACTGTTTACTATCCTTCCTGGGTACCCGTTCCCTGCATGTGATAACTTGAATCAGCAAAAGTGAGAACTATATATGTAACAGTCCGCTCACCGCAGCGCAGAAGGTTGTCCGTAGTACTTGCCTTCCTGAATCTAGAATCGGCACAGAGAAAAAACAGTCCGTATGCAAGTACGGGAGCTTCAGAAGCTCGGAGAATCTGGAAAATCAATAATAACCAAGTAGCCAACATATTGCAGGCCCGGGCGCTGATATACATTTTCAGAGATGTATCCGCTTTTGGTACCTTGGAAGCATCGTACAATGTGAACAAGAGTGTTTGTTCGAGTTTGGCTGACGCGTTCGAAAACTGAGAGCACGTGTCAAGACCTTACGCTTAACGATGAACGTTCGCCTCGCAAAGGTAGGCCATCCTACAGCCTCACAATACAATGTCTCAGGTCGAATATCTATGGAGATGCAAGGCAAACCTAGCAAACCTACCCGAAAACTACACAATGAAATTCTGTCAGCGTCTACGCAGTCTGAGTCTATTTCTGCGAACTAGCTGATTATTCTCTTAGGGATTTACCACGCACTGAGTTGGCCCGGGATGTTCCTCGTTGCAGAGGATCATAAAGGTAGGATTGTGGGATACGTGTTGG